>PVKC010006310.1:0-31392 GCA_004027635.1 Crocidura indochinensis | reverse complement strand
GCACTCATTATATTATCTCTTTGGCCCCACCTTTGTTCCTTTAAACCCTATGTATTCCCTTGTCCCCACTTACACAATACGTAAATAATTCTTAATTTAATTTTTTAAAAGCTCTTAAATTTATATATATTTTAAATAAATATGTACTATACTATGTCTATTGTTGTCTAATAATTACACTTCTACCTTTTTTTTTTTTTTCCTTTTCGGTTTTTGGGCCACACCCGGCAATGCCCAGGGGTTATTCCTGGCTCTGTGCAGGGGTTATTCCTGGCTCAGTGCTCAGAAATCGCTCCTGGCAGGCTCTGAGGACCATATGAGACATCGGGAATCGAACCAGGGTCCGCTCCTGACTGGCCGAATGCAAGACAAATGCCTTACCTCTGTGCTATCGCTTCAGCTGTTAAACGTCTGCATTTTTTTTTTTTTTTTTGGTCTCTGGGTCACACCCGGTGACACTCAGGGGTGACTCCTGGCTATGCGCTTAGATATTGTTCCTGGCTTGAGAGACCATATGGGACCCTGGGGATTGAACCCAGGTCCATCCTGGGTCAGCCGCTTGCAAGGCAAACACCTTACCGCTATGCTAAAGCTGCTCTGGTCCTACACTTCTACCTTTTTTTTTGGGGGGGGGTCACACCCGGCAGCGCTCAGGGGTTACTCCTGGCTCCATGCTCAGAAATTGCTCCTGGCAGGCACGGGGGACCATATGGGGCAGCGGGATTCGAACTGATGACCTTTAGCATGAAAGACAAACGCCTTACCTCCATGCTATCTCCCGGGCCCCTACACTTCTACTTTTAAGAACTTTTATGAGGGAAAGCCAGAAATACCAGATGATTTTTGTGTTTGATCAGTCTGCTTATATAATTTAAGTTCCTTCTGGTCATAGCGGACTAAGTTACACATGAATATCTATTTAAATTAGTTAAGATCTGCCATTTAATTTGTGTGATAAAAAGTAGGTGCCTTGGAATAGCATCTATATTCTTAGAATATAATTCCAGCTGTATGGTGAGTCAATGCTATTTTATATATAACTCTGTATTTTCACTAATGCTTATAAATTTTAAATGTTCCCCCAAATCAAAGTCAAAGTCAAATTTAGCAAAGTTGATGAGCAGAACAAGTTGTTTCTCATACATATATCTTGGGTCAAAAACCTCTCATACTAGGTAAACAGTGATGTGAATATTGTTAATCTAGTCTGTATATTAAAGTTAATACATTTGTATTCCTCTTCATTTAGTAAGCAAATTTTGGTCCCTTACTTTCATCAGGTAAAGTCATTATAAATCATGCTTTATCATACATAGAAATAGATGTTACCTTGTGAAGGACATAGATCAACCCTCAAATTTTAACTTTATTATTTGGGTCATAGAAACAAACTCAAGAAGTTGAGTATAACCAAGAATGCTGTATGAGAAGCACACCAAAATTTTGAGATTAAAAAAATCCAAGTTTAAATTTCCTCTTTTAGAAATTGAACTGATTTCAGATATACCAAGTTTGGGGGGTTCAGTCAAAGAATCCATGGAGAATAAATGTTCACAACAGAAAGTTACTTTCAAATTTATATAGCATTATAAACACTGGAAACACAAGGCAGTTCTGTATATTTAATGGCATGAACAAAGAACCTGTTTTTTGTTTCTGAGCACTTTTAAATCTATCACTATAAATACCCTCAGGACACAGGACAATGCAGCAAAGACTCAGGGCGCATTAACTTCCAGGCATTGTCATTGAAATCCTTCTTTAGTGCCAATTTTCCAAAAGGGTTTAGGAGGTTTTAATAAAAGAAACGTTGACTGATATTAAATTGGCAAATGATTCTAGGTCAAGAGCAAGGGTTGTATGACTAAAGCCAGTCTCTAAAATGAACAAAAAGATAAGGAGAACTGGGATTGTTAAAAAACAACAACAACAACAACAACAAAAAAAACAAGTAGGCATAATAGGGGGCATTAATGAGGTCAGAGATGTTTAGATGAGAAGTCAGAGGTCCAAGAGGAAATAAGACAAATAGATATAGATGCAAAGGAAAGACAGTGAAAAAAGATGGAAATATGTAGAAAGGACTATGGTAAATATTTTTGATTTTTTTTTTTTGGCTTCTATAGTCTCTACCACAGCCCTTCAACTCAGTTACAGGTAATCAGAAAGCAGTGATAGATAATCTGTAAAGAAGTGACTGTTTTCTAATATACTTTATTGACTAAAACAGAAAGAAGTCTAATTTGGGCTGTAGACCAAAGGCGTAAAATAAGAAAGGGGAAAATACATCAAGCCACATGTATTCACTGCTGCTTTAGCACTGTTGAACTGATATCCTGGTATGATAACTGCAGTTCTGAAATAATAGTCTTAGAATTGATCCTTTTGATTAAATGAATGGTGCCGCTGGTTTCATTCAGAGATAACTAAAAGTTGTACTTTAGGCAAATTTCTTACCTCCTCTTTATTTGTGTTTCTCTTTATATGGTCATCTTTCACTATTCCATCTTGAAGACCACTTACATACCTCTTTTAAGAAACCAACAAACAACCTGCTCCCTCCTACAATTGCTAGAGGAGACAGTTTATTCTTTGTCAGCTACTATAATAATTCATTTGAATACAATTAACATGATTTATTTACTTATAATAAATTGTAAATTGCCATTATTATGAATTTCTTCATTTTTTTATATATAGACATTTAGTGATGAGGAGACCTAATAACAGAAATTACATATAATTAGGACATTAATAGAACCGAGGTCATCTCCTAAAGTAGCTCTTTTGTCCTAAGGAGACTATTTTGAATTGTCCCTTCCTAAAACCACTAGTTTTTAATTAGTGCAAACAATAATCTTTTAAGATCTAGGACACAATCTTCATTCATTTTTGTGGATGACAGAAGAACAGATTCAGTCATGAACACGAAAAAGTTTCTTATTCCATTCAAATATTATATCATCTTTATAAGAAGTAGATTTCACTCGCTTGGGATTTTTTCATTGTGAAGAGATATACAGCAATTCATCTATCATCCCTCACTCCCTTGTTATTAGTAGCTACATCTATGCACTGCCTGGTCAGGACAGAGCCACAGCAAACCACAATGAAAGATTACCCTCCCAGGTGGCTTCATTTTTTTTTTAATCACCAACTGTGCTAGATAGCTACAGCCATGAAAAGGTGGAACAACCATGTGTGTTTTTAGAAGAAACTCATCCTATTCACAAGTGGTCAACACTCCAGGAACTGCTTTTGTTAGACAGGATTTTGCCAAACCCTTGCACTGCTAGTTTAGTTGAAATGTAAAGCATTCCAGTCAAATAAATTGGATTACCACCCTTGGATTAAGATAAATCATTTCCCCAATTTTTGGTCTGTTTGCTTTGGCTGAGCTAGAATCCTGAAAACTCTGCTTCTCATAATCAGGCTCAAGTGGTAGGGAGTGAGCTAGCTGGAGGAGATGAGAGAAAGATTGAAAAAAGAAAATACATAATCAAAAATAACTTTTTAGATGATTTTTCTGGATGCTTTAAAACTTGGATATTTCTATAATTGCAGTTATTTATTGTCTTTGACCCAGGAACTCCATCTCCAAGGACTTCAAATTGGAGGAGATTAATGACAGATTTAGAAGAAAGGAAGATATTACCAGGAATTTCTCTGGCTTTCATGAGATGGAGAAGATCATGAGGGAATCATGCTTCTAATCTCTCTAAACATTGGTGTGTTTTGTTCAGTTTCCCTGCTGGGGAAAGAAACTCTAATCTGGAACTAAACAGGCCAGTGGAAGGCTCCTGGGGATTTGACATTGATGCCTCTGGGACTTACTTTTATAGAATCTATGATGTCGCATGCATTCAAGTATTGCAATAAACTTGCTTTCAAACTCTGTAGTTGGTATCATTGAGACTATAGTATTACTCACAGTTCCTGATACATAATAGTGAGTATCAAAGGCCTTGCTCTGGGGAAGCCCAAGACTGTAAAGAAGGAAAACTGTTTAGTTTCTCTTTATTTGTACCGCTTCTTTTATGGGTACTTTTTACCACCCACTGTACTGAACAAAACTTAAATGTTCTTCCAAGAGATCAAAATGTTTCTCCCCAGCATTGCTGGGGCAATGTCTTTTGGATGTCACCCCAACTCTTCCTGTGCCAGATTTTCAACAATGTTCTCAATTAATTCACATCAAAGTTGTTAATGATTGAAGACAGTTTAATCCTTTTCTGTGGTTAGCTTATACTTGCAAAACTATTTTCTACAGAAAACAAAGAAGCAAACAACACCCCGCCCTAAATCTCCATTCATATAAGTTTGATTCAGTTCATTAAAAATTGAGTTGTGAGGATAGTGTCCACTATCCTGAATTGAGTTTCTATATCACTTTCTAAATATTACTACTTACTATGACTATTAGAGTAATATTCTAAATGTTACTGTGTTCTAGAACATATAGCTAATTGCAAGAACGTTTATTTCAGAAACTCATTCAGTGACTATGTCTTCATACTGACTTTTATTAGGTTTCAACTGGGTTGATCACATACTTTGATTATGGGAGTTTAGGAAAACCTGTCTTTGATATGTTTAATCAAGTGGGCCAATAGGAAATCAAGACCAATAAGGTGCTTAGGGGCAATTGTGGAATAATATGTCTGGATGCTTTCAACTCCCCTTGTTGTAAGCCCCCTAAACAAGGCCCAGAATCGTATATAGATATGGTGGGAGTTAGGAGGAGCAGGGAAAGAGGAATGGTGGAGGGAAAATGGAGGACGTTGGTGGCAGGAAAGTTGCACTGGCGAAGGGTGGTGTACATTCTATGACTGAAACTCAACTATGAAGATTTCTGTAACCACAATGCTTAAATAAAGAAATCATTAAAAAAATAAAAAAAAAAACAATGACAACACAGAAATATCTTTCTTTCTTTCTTCTTTCTTTCTTTCTTTCTTTCTTTCTTTCTTTCTTTCTTTCTTTCTTTCTTTCTTTCTTTCTTTCTTTCTTATTTCTTTCTTTCTTTCTTTTCTTTCTTCCTTCTTTTTTTTCTCTGTAACCAGAAAGGAAATATAGTCAAAAGAATGGAATAAAACACAGCTCTTTTGATAAAGGGCATGACTTCTTGTGAAGACAGACCTCACTCAGCAAGAAGCTAAGAACGGACCTGCACAGTTATTTTCTGGCATGGAACCAATCACATTTGGAGACCTTAGCAGCTGAACACAGAGTGACAGCTGAAAACTAAAACATGTTACAGAGATCAGAGACATAGCTGAATGCCCCATTTTGAAGTTTGATCCAAAGACCCAATTTATGTCATGTTGATTTTATTGAAGAGCGGAGGTCAAGTCCAAAGACTCTTTCAAGCCCTAACCCCATCTTCTGTTCTTTGGCCCTTCAGCCCCACAAGATTTTCACTATCCCTGGAAGGTTATTTTCCCTTCAGAAATGAATCCAGCAGTGCTTAGAAGGCTCTAGGTACTTCTCTAAGTCTGCTTCCTCCCCCTACCGCGGCAGCTCCTCCACCTTCTCATAACAAAATATATTTCTCTTCTGCCTTAGGGTCCACTCTTCATTCTGGGTTCTTTTGAAATGTCAAAGACATATACAACATGAAAGACAAGAAAATGAGGGACATTTTGGGCCTTTAGAGGTTGTTTGCTGATTATCTGAGCAGTATTAGCTCTGTAATCATGGAAAATTCATTGTCTCAACCTGCTGCTCCTTACCTAGTAGTATAAAGTCTCTTTATACTTTATATTACTAGAAACATGTAGGTAAAGTTTCTTTCTCTGATAATATAAACTCTTTATATTATCATAGTATAGAGTGTCTTTATATTACTATAGTATAAACTTTAGATTACTATAATATAAAGTGTCTTTACTATAGTAGAAACTCTATAGTGTCATAGTATAAAGTTTCCTTACTTAATGACAATTAAGTAAGTTTAAAATGCCATACACATATGAGAATGCATTTAGTATAGGAGAAATAATATTAAATGATCACTGACATAGTTCAAAGGATAAATACAGAAAAGAGTATGAGAGGCATTCAAAGGGTGTGGAGCTGGAAGAGTCAGCTAAGAATGAATGAAGCTGAGTAGAGTTGCTGTCTTTTTCATAGCCCTGTCTCCGGACAAGGTCAGAGATTTGTTCTCAACACTAAAGATCTAAAAGTTTTCTTATGTTCTCGTTTTGTATGCTAAGGTTGGTTGTTTTACATAAGCATGCTTTAGATCTTTTGAAACCAAAAATAAATAAGTTGGTGTGTACTTACACCTCTATTTCTCCCAACCGTTTCTTATTTTTTTCCCAGATGGAAGAATACATTTGCCATGATGTGAGTGTGGACCAACTTTCCATTCCTGTGATTGGTCTTGATATGACCCATTTCACTTCAACTCTTCAAATCACTTTAAAAAAACAGCAGGAGTGCAGGTGGGGGTGGGGTGGGGAGAAGGGAAATTTGGGACATTGTAATGGGAATGTTGTACTGGTGAAGGGGGGGTGTGTTCTTTACATGACTGAAACCCAACTATAATCATATTTGTAATCAAGGTGTTTAAATAAAGATATTAATAAATATAAAATAAAAAAATAAAAAAATTTTAAAAAGCACTTGGGAATGCCTTATTGAGTTTAGATGCATTGTGTTGACTGAGTGTTTCCTATTCTAGTTCTTAGATACAGTTTTAAAAATCTTCTGTTATATCATGACCTAGTCTTTATTTTCAAAATACCACTGAAAATTGAGTGATGTCCTTTAGGAAACATAATTGCCCACAATTTTTTTTTTTTAACAATCCGTTCCTTTCCTCTGCTGCTTATCTTATTTCCTCTTGCTGTTATATGCCCCACAATTTGCAACATCTGACTTCTTGGAATTTGCAATCATGTCAAAAGCATACTTGATGGCTATCTTTTCTTTGCTAGGTCCCTGAACATAAAGAGCATAACCATTTATATACCTCCCAGTGAGAATATAAGGTACTCAGTTACAATTTCAAGCAGATCACATGCAGGGTCTCTCAATGAATGCCAAGTTACCCCAGATATGGTAGCTTGACCAAGAAGAATCTGAACAGGTTCATTATGAGTGAAACTACTTTTTATATACATAATCATTTAGGCTCTCATTCACTTACTATTCTAGAGGAAACCCTAAGTTTCCAACTTTGTTTCACTAACTGCTTGAATCTCTTGCCCCATGGCTAAAAGCTACATATCTTTGATGCTTCAGGGTAAGCTCTCAAGTTATAACTTTGCTTTTATTGGTTTCATGTGAGAAAGGCTGAGGAGCTGTGGAATGTACTGACTACAACTGAAATTCCTAATTGAGGGATGAAGCAGCGAAACTGATTCGCAAACCACACATCCTGTCCACATCCATATTTTTGTGAGCGTTTCACAGTTACTTGTAAAACTAAGTGGTCTAAATCTCAGTAGGATTGTTTTGCAGGATTTTATCAGTAGTTGCAAAAAAAAAAAAGAGCTGAGCTACAAAGGGGGATTTAAGCTGTATCTCATTAGTCTTTGTTAGGGTGGGCATTGAATTTGGTTAAAAATCAGTAAGCCCATTTAGAAATTATGTTTTAGACAGACAAATGCAAAATTCCAGATGGTGGGGTTGAGCAGAGACAGTTTGAGTCAATGAAAAATTCGTTCTTACTCAGTATTCTTGTTCTGTTAAATGTTACCTTTATTTTTTTCTCTCACTTAACTAAGTTCTGCTGTTTATGAAATATAAATATTCATGATGCACTTTAGCCCTAATCTCATTTATTAGGTTATTTTATACCAATTTATTTTAGATTCTCGCCATTGCTATAATAACAAGATGTTCCTATTTAGCTAATCTCCGTGGTATCACTACTCCTAGGACATAAAGGGAATATACAATGGGCCACTTGTCATTTAAATGAGTTCTGCCTTTTATTTATGTGTAATGTCTTGTATAAGAAACTGATTATACCTTAAAAAGGTTCCAAGCTTGTGCTGCTTCTTCGGAAGACCACAGACAAGCTCCAGTGATTATATTAAGCTAAATAATACTTCATTATTCTGCTATTATAGAAATCACAAGGCGAAGTAGTAACACATCAATTATCTGGTTTTGTTGGTAAATGAGCTATTCCTCATAAATGGTTTTGTCAAGAAACTAAGTGTATCCTATTATGAGTTTAAAATATTGGTATTAATCATTTGGCATAGAAACCTACTGAAAAATTCACTGTATACTTCCAAACTATTCTGGCAGGAGATTTCCACTTAAAATTCTTTTCTCAGGCTGACAAGAGCAAACCAGGTGGCTCTGAGAAGAAAATCATTGCTTGGAGACTGATTGGCTCATGACCAAGCACCCTTATATCCTCATGTGCTCCTGAATGGGACACACTCTTTTATGCTTCATCCCTGGGTTTAGGTGATTCAGCAGAGGCCGTTGGGGATGTTTGGTATCTTGCACTTAATCTAGACCTTTCACTGTTTCTGTCTCCCAGATTGATCACTCTAGTGTTGGTATTAGGATAACCTTGTCTAAGAAAATGTTGTTTCATTCTCTGAGAATTCTGACTCTAAAGACTCATGGGTGAGTCAATATCTTTCTCAAATGCCATTTTAGGACAACAAGGACTGTATATATGTGTATGTTATACGTAATATATGTAAATGTATATGTGTGACAATTGCCATTATTTTGGGGTCATCGAGTTTCCTAGCAGTCTAACTTTGCTTATGGGACCTATAGTCAGCATCACAAAAATGTAGAGATGTGAGGGATAAGGGCAGAGAGGTGGTCCAGAAAATAAAACTCTTCCCTTGCACATCAATGATCTCTGTCTGATCTCAGACCTGCATATGCTCCTCTGAACACCAGCAGGAGTGATTCCTGAATATAGAGCTAGGAATAAGCCATGGACACTGCCAGGATACTAGGTGTTTGTTATCCTGTCCCCATGCGCCCCCCCCCAAAATTCAAAGAGATATATAGGCAGTTTTAGCCTTGATATGGTCTCTGCTTTTTGTTTTGCTTTCTTTTAGCCTAACAGCTATCAACAACTAATGGGAAAATGGCCTCTTCTGAGGACCAGTGCCATTTTTAACATTAAAAAAAAATGTTGGCCATTCCCAAAATGTTGACTTGGCTGTGTAGGCCTGGTAATTCAATACTCAGCTGTGGAAATATAGTGTTGTTTGGGCCCAGCAGAGCAAGGAGTCATTAACAAGCCAACTTGCTTTGTGACTAGAGTCAGTTGTAATTGACATATTATCATTTCTATTTGGTTTTAAAAATTGAATATGTAGGGGCCGGAGAGATAGCACAGTGGTAGAGTGTTTGCCTTATAAGCGGCCAACCCAGGACCGGCGTTGGTTGAATCCCGGCATCCCCATGTCTGCCAGGAGCGATTTCTGAGCAGAGAGCCAGGATTAACCCCTGAGCGCCGCCGGGTGTGGCCCCAAAACAAAACAAAGCAACAACAACAAAAACTGAAGATATAAGGACTGGAGTGGTGGTGCCAAGTGGTAGGGCATTTGTCTTGCACACGGCTAACTAGGAAGGATATGGTTTGATCACCCAGCATCCCATATGGCCCCCCAAGTCAGGAGCAATTTCTGAATGCATAGCCAGGAGCATCATCGGATGTGGCCCAAAAAGAAAAAAAAGTTGAATATGTAATAGGGGTACAATTTTACCCTATTTCAAATGTATGTTATCACACCATGCCCACATCCAAATATCTATATCCCTTCACCACTGTATATATGGGACCCTTTCCATGCTTCCTACTCTTCCCCCCCCCAACACTTTTGGTAACATTAATTTTATAACCAGAGTTTATTACTTTCCTTACCTTACCTTTCCTTTTTTATTTTATTTTATTTTATTTTGGTTTTTGGGTCACACTCAGCAGTGCACAGGGTTACTCCTGGCTCTTCACTCAGAAATCACTCCTGCCAGTCTTGTGGGACCATATGGGATGCCAGGAATTAAACCTGGGTCAGTTGTTTGCAAGACAAACCCACTGTGCTATTGTTTCAGCCCCCTATGTGTTTGCTTAAATATGGCTTTTACTGTTCCCTTGATTATTTTTGTTTTAAAATTAATTAAATACTCTAAATGCTGTGATTGGAAAGTTGTTCATGATTGAATTTCCATCATACAATGTACACCCCTTACTCAGGATCTATTTCCCATCACCTATGTCCTCAGTTTATACTATATGTGTATGAATAAGATAATGTGGTTTTGACTTTCTCCTTCTGACTTATTTCATTTAATATGATTCCCCTGATTCCATATAGTATCAAATTTAGGATGAAAAGGTTCTTACACAAGGTTGTAAATGTAAAATTCCCTTGAGTACACAATCCACATTAAAAATAGATTGGGATGGGGCCCGGGAGAAAGCATGGAAGTAAGGCGTTTGCCTTTCATGCAAAAAGTCATCGGTTCGAATCCCAGTGCCCCATAGGGTCCCCATGCCTGCCAGGAGCAATTTCTGAGCATGGATCCAGGAGTAACCCCTGAGCACTGCCAGGTGTGACCCAAAAACCAATAAATAAATAAATAAATAAAAATATGCAAAAGGTCACCAGTTCGAATCCCGGTGCCCCATATGGTCCCCCGTGCCTGCCAGGAGCAATTTCTGAGCATGGAGTCAGGAGTAACCCCTGAGCACTGCTGGGTGTGACCCAAACACCAAAAATAAATAAATAAATAAATAAATAAATAAATAAATTGGGGACAGGGATCGGAGAGATAGCATGGAAGTAAGGCGTTTGCCTTGCAAGTAGAAGGATGGTGGTTTTAGTCCCAGCATCCTATATGGTCCTCGCTGCCTGTCAGGAGCGTTTTTCTGAGCCTGGAGCCAGGAGTAACCCCTGAGCGCTGCCGTGAACCCCCCTCTAAATAAATTGGGGTCATATCAACAGTGCTCAGAGCTTATTCCTGCCTCAGCACTTAAGAATCACTCCTGGAATGGCCCAGGGGTGTGTCTAGGATAGAGCTCACATTGGTCACATGCAAGACAAATAGCCACTAGACTATTTCCAGTTCTTACATGTTACATCTTATCTATCCACTAGCATTGGACACTTGGATTGTTTTTATGTCTGGGCAATCGTTAAAAGTCTATAATTCATAGTGTCTATATGTTTTCAAATTGGCTTTTTTGTGTCCTTTGAATAGTTAACTAAGAGTTTAGATACAGGATCATATACAAGTTCAATTTTTAATTTTTTGAGAAATATTTCCATATTGTTTTCCATACTTGCAGAATAAGTTTTATATACTTTTCACCAACAGTGAGTAGAGGCTCTTTCTCTTGCACATCTCACACCTATATATCTCCAGTATTGAAAATATTTAAAGAAATTTTAGATGTTTAACACTATTATTAATTTGTCTCTTCAGATGATTTATTTAAGGGACTAGAGAAGATAATAGGAGGTTCAGCCATTTCTCATGCATGTAACTGTCCCTAATTTGATCTCTGGCATTAAACACTATCCCTTGAGCACCACCAGGTTTGAAACCTTAGAACAGAACCAGGAGCATCTCCTGAGGAACCTCTGAGAATGCTCCACCCTCCACCCTCCAAAAAAGGTAATTTAAATGGTAAATTATGGTAGTAATCTTCTTTGGCAATAAGGTTATGCACATTTCAGTTATACTCAAGATGAGGCCTTTAAGGTAGGTCTTAATCCAACTCAAATGATGTTTATATATATGTATATATATGACACATATGATAGAAAGGACAAAAAAATGAGGAAGAATAATACATGCCCACGAAGGCAGAAATAGGAGTGGTGTGACTGCAAGCCAAGGAATGCCAAGCATTGCCTGCTACTCTCAAACTAGGAGGGGATATGAAGGATCTCATTCTTCAGGATTGAGAGAGAGAGCATAGCCATGCTAACAACAGGATTTCCTTCTTCTGGGTCCTAGAATATGGAGAGAAACAATTTCTTTTATTTTACACCGCTCAGTTTAGGATATTTGGCTAGTTGTCAGACCAAGGAAAGCAAGAGACAGTTTATCTCTGGAAATCTTGTTGAAAGCAATAGTTTATCTCTGAAATTTTTATAGGCATTATCAGTTTTTATATAAAAAACACATTTTGGATTCATTGTAAAGATATGCTTTGACCCTGGTGAATGCCCTCAAAAGCAATATTGAGAGATGCCAGGTTTTTAAAAGGCAATGGAAAATCTTGAAATAGGGCTGTATAGGTTCAACACTCCTTGCACTTGCCTCAACTATCAGTGTGCATGGCTCACAGCAGAAGAAATCATAATACATTTGTTGGGGGCCCACAGACAAAAGGAATATGTAGGAACATCCCTTCTGGTTCTTCTGGCTAGTGTAGACCATCTGGGCTGCAGAACATATGCCTAGATTCTGTACTTTCTGGTCACTAGTTAGTTACCTTTGTGCCAGGATAGCAGGATGGGCATAGTTTTGGAACAGGTGCTCAGAAAACAGGGCAGGGTATGGGAGAGCACTACCAGGGGATTTAGAGTTCATCCAGGACAGTTTGTCTGAAGACCCAGACAGCTCCCTGTTGTCTGCTAGCAAGCAGTCAAAGGGGCTGGTCCTAAAGGCTACATAGAGTACAAGCAGGGACTTGTCTTCTGATATATCTGTGAGAGGAGTTTTCTCATGATGATACCCCTAAAAATGTAGAAAAGAAATCAGTAGTGCCCAGGGAACTCTTATGGGGAAGATAATTTCCACTTTCTTAGGGCTAACAGCAAATAGTCACCTATATTTACACTGCAAAAATAATAAGATAAATTAGTTCTGGTTTTTGGAGTACCTCTGAGGGAAAAAAGGAACTCCCAGAGTTTCTCACCTCCTCTTTCCGCACTCCAGGGAAAGGTGAGAAAACCATCGCATTTGATCCACAGTTGCTTCTGGCATTCAGGGATCAGGCACTGTTCATCCTTAAAAACTCTGTGAGAACACTTGAACTACTACTACTTATTTAGTTCTAGTAGTATATCTGGAAAGTTTCTAATTCACATGGTATTTGTATCCAAGAACATGGACTTAGACCTCAAACTTGTTCACTTTTCTATTTTATCTCTGGCTGCCTCGAGAACATTCTCCTGTTAGGCATCATGCATGGCTTCCAAACATCTATGTTGAAATTCCAGGACCTCAGATTGTGATTCTTTTGGAGATAAGATGTTAAGATATGACATAAGTTCAACATAAGTTCAACTAAGATGAGGTCATAGAATCTTGTGGGCCAGAGATTAAGGTGCTTTTCTTTCATAGTATTTTTAGTTTTTTTTTTTTTTTTGGTGGGGGCACACCCAAGTGTGTGGGTTACTCTTAGTTCTGGGCTTACTCTTGGCTCTACACTCAGAAATTACTCCTGGCAGGCTTGGAAGACCATATGGAATGTGGGAGATTGAACCCACTTCAACTGTGTGCATGGCAAATGCCTTCCTCACTGTGCTATCACTCCAGTTCTGGGTTAAATCATTCTGATTAACAGAATTATATCTAGACCCCAAACACCAGGAGTAAGACTTAAGCATATTTGGATGTGGTCTAAAAATAAATAAAAAATACTCCCACCCCCTAAAATTAAGGTGAGTTCCAACCAACCTCATCTATGAGGATATGATGGGGTAATAATGAAGAAATTAAGACACAGAAGTAGGTGTGGAGAAAGGAAGGCAAGTGGAGAAAGGAAGGCAGAAATCAGGAGATGATTATTATTGTGATGGGAAACCCACACCCAATAGGTGCTCAGGGCTCACTTTCTAGCCTCTATATCAGGGATCATTCCTGGATGCAATTGTGTGATTCTTATGAATAAGGTGATTCTTATGAAGGTTAAGAAAACCCCAGTGATTGCCAGCAATGTGAAGCACAAAGCTGACTCTCCTTCATAGTCTCAGAAGGAGCCAGTTCTTCAGATAACTTCATTTAGGACTTCCAACCTTAGAGCTCTGAGATGGTAACCTGAAGTTGTTTATTCTCATTGCTACAGCAGTCTGGGCTTTGGATGTAGTCTCATTTGAAGTCTGAAACTACACATGGGGAATTTGAGCATACAGAGCTCTTGCTGAGCCCTTAGCAGAGAAGAGCTCCAAAATTGGGATTGCTGTAGACAGACTTGGAAGATCTTCACATACAAGAGGCCACAAACAGCACTGAACTTTTTTTTTTTTTAATCAATTTCAAAGATTTTCTTTCCTGCATGCTCTAAAAGTGTGATGGGAGAGAGACCAAGGAGGCAAGAATTCCAGGTCACAGTCACGAAGAGAAGACATGACAAGAGACTCTTCAAATTTATTCAGACTTGAAGACAGGAAACTGCCAACTTTAATTCCCTAAGGGATGATATATTAGGATTCTAAGTATATCAGTTGTTCTAAAAATGAAAGTACTCATGTGAAGGAAATTAATTAATAAACAAACGAGTCAAGTTTTTATTGAAAAACTATGGCTTTCTCCTTCCGGGAAATGCTTTTTAAAACATTTTTATTCCCTTTTTTGGCCAAACCGAGAGGTGATCAAGAGTTATTCCTGGACCTGTACTCAGGAATTGTTCCTGGAAATACAGAGGGTGCTGGGGGATAGAACCCAGGTCAGCTGCATGTATTCAAGTGCTCTACCTGCTCTATTTTCACTCCAGTTTCCTAGAAATTCTTCTACCTCAATAAAGTCTTGAATTTCCTCCTATAGGTTGACTTCTTTTTTCTTCTTGCATTTAAATTCCACCCAGTTCCAAAAAAACAAAACAAAACGAAAAACACCTTTTTTTTCTGGCAAATACGATAGTGTCTGTCTTGACGCTCATGTGATACCCAGCAAATAAATACCAGAGGACGAATCCTTCCATACAATTTCATGTCTCTTGATGGTCTTTCATTTTTCTCATTAGCAGTTATGTTTTTGAAACTTCTTGTATCAGTTATAAAGTCATTACTGCAATAACCGAAGATTTAGTATGCTCCCATTTATATCTCCAGAATGGGAAATACATTAAAAAATATTTGTGTGTGTGTGTATGTGTGTGTCAATTGTTGTTTGCATAGACACAGCAAAATATCGAAGAAATTGGAAATAAACACTTTTGGCCTAAATCTTGATGGTCTCTTACCTTACATTCTTTAAATATCTGTCTCAAACCTCAAGATAGTCACAAAATCAGAGATTTTAGTTGTGTTTCATTTGTTGACTCTATTTTATTTGTTGAGTTAAAAATTAATAAATGTTGGGCTGGAGCAATAGCACAGCAGTAGGGCATTTGTCTTGCATATGGCTGACCCAGGAAAGACTTGGGTCAATCCCCGGTATCCCATATGGTCCTCCCAGGAGCAATTTCTGAGCACATAACCAGGAGTAATCTGAGCTTCACTGGGTGTGGCCCCCCAAAATTAATAAATGTCAACATGCTCAAAGTGTGATATAATAAATCTAGTATAATGTGTGTTATCATGGGCCCATTTTTTTCTGCTAAGTTACTTCTAGCTTAAGCTTAGTAGACCCTGGACAGGATCCATGAGTTCCCATGTTGATAAGTCCACATTTTTTTTGTTTGTTTGTTTTTGTTTTGGGGTCACACCCAGAAGTGCTCAGGGCTTACTCCTGGCTCTACGCTCAGAAATCACTCCTGACAGGTTCAGGAGACCATATGGGATGCCAGGATTTGAACCATCATCCTTCTGCATGCAAGGCAAACGCCTTACCTCCATGCTATCTCTTCGGCCCCCATAATCAGACATTTTGTCTGACTTCTGCTTGATTTCCAACACCTTTGTCAAGCCCTGAGATAGTGGCCCCAGAGAACAGAAGGTATAATTTTTGCAATGACTTACTCTTCTCCCAGCTCTGCTTTTTGGTCTTTGTCTTCCCATTATTCTTCCCATAGTTCTGCAACTTTCAAAATCAATCATTTAAAATTGTTCTTGATGAAGGGCATGCCTGGCCGACATTGATATTAACTAGGCATGAGTAACCAGAAATGGACCCTGATGCCAAATTTGGTAGAGTAATCAGAGATCTACAACATTAGTATTGCTTAATTAGAATCGCTAGAGACCCAGGCCTATTAATACATTGAGCTGGTGGTTGGTGCTTTTCTAACACTAATTAATAAGTAAATATTTCCTTTTAAATTACATTTTGTGAGTCAGATCTCTAGTGACAAAATTGGACACTGGCGGATGCAATCAGAGAATTAATTTTTATTAGCATTTTGCAGCTTGCAAAGTTTACAAAGTTTCTTTGTGTGAATATTGCACTTCATGCTGGCTGCCTGCCTGTCATCATCAACTGCTCTGGCAATCATGTATGTTGGAAGCTCAACAACAGTTAAAGGGGAAAAGAGAGAATTATGAAATGATATTCTACTACTGTCTTGTGGGAACTAGGCAAAAGATTCACAATGTCCCAAATAAGAGGTGCACAGGAAAGTTTAAGTTCATTCCAAGGTGGAGGTGGCAAAGACATTGTCAACAGCATTTCAGCCATCTTCCTCTGGGAACAATATTTCTACTTTGAAGCAGGACTCCACAGTGATTTGAAGTGGACAGGGAAATGCAAAGCTAGGAAGGATGTGAGATTCTCAACCAAATGGCCTAGAGGGTGTGGGTTGGAGTGGGGGCTAGAAAAGGGCTCCAGTCCAAGCACAGTACAGAAAAAGTTTAGTTTTTCAGTAAATATTGATTACAAGAGTGGATTAAAATAAATCCAGCCTTACTACTTACCAGCTGTGTGATCTTGAGAACCATTTAAATTCTTAATCAGTCAGTGTTTGGTCAGGGAAGCAAAAGTCATCTTAGGTATTTAGAAAAGGTTTCAAGCAGGGAATTGGAGGCTGGGAAAGCAAATGGTCAGGAAGTGGAGAAGCACAGGGATTATGGGGAAGCTGGCTCCAGCTGACTCTACTGAAGGGGTCACCCTGGAAGCTGCAGGCAGGAGTTCCTCTCCCCAGCTTGCAGTACAGTCCCCATTTTGGCTGCAGCCAAACAACAATGTTCTCCTCCTCCTCCTTCAAAGCCTTGCACATGGGTTTGGGTGGAATCCAATTGGATCCTGCTGGGTCCAAACTGTGGGAAATTGAGTTTTCAGAGTGTGCTCTGGTATGTAGAGAGAGGGGCCTTGAAACTCAAAGTCTGTCCCATCAAAAGCATGTTTGGGGGAGGAGAATTTAAGTTTGCACACAAAAATTCTGTTTCTCCTATTTGTCCACTATTGTTACCTGCAGTGATGAATATTGCCAACAGCAGTTATGATTGAATTTTAGGCATACAATGTTCCAACACCAATCCCTTCACCAGTGTCCTCCACCAAGTCCACAGTTCCACCAATTCCCTCCACCAATGCGTGCAGTTCCCCTTCCATCTCCCTTCCTTCCTCTGTGCAGGCACTATTTATTTTCCCTTTAGGTATTATGGTTTACAATACTATTACTGATTGGTTATTATTGGGTATTACTTAACCCCATTTCAGCATTCCCCCTTCACAGTGAACCACTATTATCTTAGTGTTCCCTTCCTCATTCTGTCCTATTCACCTAACTATTCACTTGGTGGCAAGCTTCCTACTGAAGAACAGTTCTCATGTTTGTTTCTATTCCTTTAGGAACTTGTTTTTGTCATTCTATTTTTCTTTATATTTGTATATGAAAGAAATCATTCTATGCCTGTCTCTCTCCCTCTTACTGACTTCAGTCAGCTTGATACTATCCAGATTCATACACATAGCAACAAATTACATGATTTCATCTGTTTTATGGCTGAGTAGTATTCCATAGTTTACATGTACTATCATTTCTTTATCTAGTCTTCTTGGGTACTTGGGTTGTTTCCAAATTTTGGCTATTATGACTAGTGCTTCAATGAATATAGGTGTACAAATGTCTTTTCTGGATTGTGAAAATCTTTATTTTGGCCATTAGATTCCAAGTAGTGGAATTGCTAGGTCATATAGAAGCTCAATTTCTAGATTTTTTTTGAGAAGTGTTCATATTGTTTTCCAAAAGCATGATATTCCCACCAGTAGAGAATAAATGTGATGTAGAGATAAGAACCAAGACAAAAATGTCAATCTGTAAGTTTGAATGCAATACCCCAGAGCTTTGTAAGCAGTAGAAAACCAGAAGACCTGTACAGGCAAGGCTGACAGAACGTAACATGGACATACAAAGACTTTGATTCCAGCCTAAGAAAGATATTATTGTCTTCTACAGCCAGATCTAGTCTGAGGTTGCCTTAGGGCTGCAATGGGCAGTGTGTTAGAAGGAAGGAGATGTGGTACTTCACAGATCAGCCCTGGGTTACCTTCTACAAAAAGTCCAATAAAAAGACACTTAGAGGATGACATCACTTAATTGTTTGATTGTTGGTTTCCTATGTCTATATTGAATCTCAGGAGTCTTGCTGAGTAATACCCCTTCCTATGTACAGTAGACTCATCATGCTTATTGCCAAAGATCCAGTGCCATAAGGGAAATCTTTGTGGGAAACTTTGTAATAGATTTTCTTAAAAAAATGCTTAGGGGGCCGGGCGGTGGCGCTGGAGATAAGGTGCCTTCGCTAACCTAGGACGGACCGCGGTCGATTCCCCCGGTTCCCCATATGGTCCCCCGTGCCTGCCAGGAGTGACTTCTGAGTAAATAGCCAGGAGTAACCCCTGAGCGTCACCGGGTGTGGCCCAAATACCAAAATAAAAAATAAATAAATAAAAATAGAATGCTTAAACACTGTTTTTCATGTGTCCTTGCTTAACTCCTGATCTCTACATGGGTACTTTTTTTTTTTTTTTAAATATGGAACGCTTCACGAATTTGCGTGTCATCCTTGTGCAGGGGCCATGCTAATCTTCTCTGTATAGTTCCAATTTTAGTATATGTGCTGTTGAAGCGAGCACTCGACATGGGTACTTTTAAGCGTTCATATTTCTTTTAGACAAATCACACATTGATCTTTGTTTAAAAAAAAACAGAAAGAAAAAGGGAATTCTGGGCTGAGAAGACAACTAAGGACTTGAGCATCTGCCTAGTATGCTCAAGACCTGAGTTCAGTCCCTGCCCCACATGCCCCTCCAAGATTTCTGGGTGTCCTTTGAACACTGATGGGGAACCTCTACATTAAAACAAGATGCAGTGTTGAGAAAAGTGTTATTCTACTTCATAATACTTGAAACCAGTGAAAGCCTCCAGAGAGACATCATAATCTCTCTAAAATGGGCATCAGGCAAAGGAATTAAAAAGATGTTTGAAATTCAAAATGGGAAGGATTTCAGAGAAGTTGACCCTGTAGAAAGCAGCATCAAAAGGAGGTGCAGTCTAGAAATAGTGCATGCCTGCTCTGTCCCCTCAGTCCTGGCACACATAACCCCAAATTTGTCATGCATTTGCATATGTAAGCACCAGTTGGCAGCACTTGGAACACTTGAGCGGTTTTCTGCGCATCCATGTATGTTGGGGGTTGCTTAAGCCATCTTTCAGTGAGTTTTGTTTTTCCTGCCATTTCATGATGAAGTCAGGAGTTTGGCACCTCTTACCAGAAAGTCCAGAAAAATTGCTTTGTTTCCAACTTCTTTCTGCCATATATCCCATATCAATTAATATTTCTGTGAAGCTCTAACATGGGGTTCATGGTCACTTCCCCCAACTCCAGACTGTCTCACAGTGAGTGAGGGAAACATTTGGAAGCTCTCCAGGACAAATAAATTTTAGCTGACTTTGGATATTGGTGTGTAGGCATCACTCAGATTTTAAAAGTGAATCCTGGCTAACGCTGGAAGAGAATAAAGCACTCACACCAGGTCCTTTTCCTCTAGACTAACTCTAGTAAATATTTGGTTTTGAGATCGTTTTTATTTCTTCTGCTCTTTGTCACTATCTTCCAATTTTTCCCTTTCCACCTTAAAGAGAATATCTGTTCTTTGGCACAGAAATGTTTATCCAAGTGATAGGCAAGTACAGTTGGTTTTGCCAACAGAATGAAGCTCAGCCATGCAGCCAAGGTAGAAGCTGGCAAATATCTTGAGCAGGAGATTGAAAACACTGGGTGATTTCTCAATTTAAGTTTTACATTTCTATTTTCTTTTCTTTGTAAAAATCATGTCTTAATGATTACCAGTGAAAATACAAGGAAGTATCTCACACAACTTCTTTTCTCAAAAACCACTCATTTTCTTTCTCTGGAGTTTCTCTTAATCAAATCATTTATAGATGTTTTATGCATTGACAGATGTTACCATGGTGGGTTGGCAAAAGTCAATAAGAAATATTAGCCACATGGGAGGTGCTGGGCTGAGTGTGAGCAGGAGAAGACGAGTGTCTGATACCAGGAAATAATGTATTTGTGTTGTAATCAATGGTGTTTTGTGCTGTGAAGTCAGAAAATGTGAGGTCCAAAGGCAATTTGAGTGAGGGGATGGATACTGAAAAGATAAGAGCTAGAGAACCTTTATAATGATCTCTGATGATTTTTATCCCAGTGCAATAAAGTGAATATAAAAATCCAGGGCAACTGACCAAAGTACCTAGGAGTAGTTTCTTGTTATAATCCTGAAGAGTGAGGTAGAGAATCCCAGTGCTTAGTCTGGAGGGTCAGACCCATGAGTAGAAAATCTTCGTGTTGAAATACATATTATAGACTGTGGTTCACTTGGGGGGTCTAACAAGCCTCCTCCATTCCATATCTTCAATTAATATGGAGTGTTAAATAACCTCAGAGATTCTGTGTACAAGAATTTGGGGGAGAACTTGAAATTGTTTTTTTTTTCTTTACCTTCCTGATCTTGCCTTAATTTTCATTGCCTTGAAACTTACTTCTAGAACACATTGAAACATCCACTCTTGCATGGGGCATTGCCTTTACCTTTTGTAGGGAGGAGAAAAAAGAGAATAAAAGAGGCAGAAATATATGGAATTAAACAGCAGAAGGAAGCACGTCGAGATGAAGAGTAGATGGTTAAATTAAATGCATATTTTGCAAGGATTAAGGATATCTTCAATTTCTCTACTTTACACTTTCCCATGGGCCTTGGTACCGGTCGTCTAATCTTCTACTGAATATTAGAAGAAAGATACCAAGATCCAGATGCTTCTGGGTGTTTGCTTTCCAGGATGCCCTCACAAAGAATGATTGGTCAGGTATTGAACTCAGATAGACTTCTGACACACAATGGTCAATTGCTTAAAGGGAAAGGTTCCATATTTTTCACACTGCCCTGACCTCTGTTGTGCCTGTCAGTGAGCTCTTATGCAGAATTGATTTGGCTTTAGCAAATTGGGTAAGACTTGTTAGAGTCCATTTCCTGAGAAATTGGGTTCTTTATCTAAACTCACTTCCCCCTGAAAAGGCTTCCTAGGAATTCTTCCCTAGACAGTCTTGGACACAGATCTGGTTTTCTCTGTTCCTCTATTGCAGGGGTTGTTCTTCTATAGTAGGGACTGGGACAGTGGATCAAGCAAGCACCCTTTATCTCCAAAGGGAGAAGAATGGAAACAGAGATAGGTGATGAAATTCGGGGTGGGGAGGCTTTTTGTGCCTTGAATACTAAGACGCACATGCCAGGAACTTTATGTAGAAATGACTGCTCTTCTCTCATTGTGGCTTGTCAAGCCCCAGCTGAACATGACCAAAGAAGGAACATAGCAGAATTTTTAGCTGTTTTGTGCCCCCTTGTGTTCAATGTGCGCTTTTCATAACATACCACATGCAAACCCCCAAAGCAGATAAGGAGGGATGAAGTTCTCCGTAACTGTGCACCTGCCATTGCTAATGTAGGAAGTGAAAAAAAACACCAACGCACTTCATCCCAAGCAAGACAAAAAACAGCAGCCTCAAAACTCTCCTTTGAAAATACCACCCAGACTCCTCTTCTGTCCACACCCTTTCATGGGTGCAACAGCTAAGCATGCATTGTGTGGGGTAGCAACTCATGCACTTTGTATGCTATCTTGCTCAGGATGGGAACCTGCAAGTTTGAGTAGCAGCACCCAATGCTGAAGCACAGTCTTCCACGAGCTCCTGCAGTCCTTTAGAATGGTGGTAGAAAAGGTACAATTTTCCTAATAATCATAGAGTTTACACATTTATATGAGGGGTTTAATTGTGTCTGCCACCAAATTCAGATACTGATGTACTAACCTGACTCCCTCAATGAAATTTAATTTGAAATTATTTCAGTCTAGACAAAGGACTCCATTCAGCACTAGGTACTGTTTCAGCTTGAGCTGATATAACTCTATCCCCTATCTCCAGACTGTGGGGGACTTACACCACCAGCTCTGTTCCCCAACACCGCCCCTTTGAACCTACTCGAATTGATCCAATCTTCAAACCCATCTAGGTACATTGGAAGGCATTTATGTTTTTCTTCCATTTCAGTTTTTGTTGAAAAAGCATTTCTTCCCTCCTCTGGACTGTGAGAATCCACCACTATAGCCTTGCTCCCAAAGACCATCTTTTGGGGCTTCCCCCAATTAAGCCTGTCTCATAATCCAAGTGGTCTCAGAGACTGTACTGGTACCCAAAGCTGCTGAATGTGATAGCATCGGTATAATAACTCTACTCCTTTTATTGATTTAACTCTTAGACTAAGGGAAAACTGAAGTTTCATAATTCTGTCCCAGAATACTTCAGTAACAACCCTGGTATCTAAGTGGGAGGAACTAAGCCTAGACTTGATTTTCCATTGAACTGCCATTTCTGGGCCAAGGAAATATTTAAAATACCAGATCCCCTTGGGGCCTGGGAGATAGCATGGAGGTAAGGCATTTGCCTTTCATGCAAAAGGTCATCGGTTCGAATCCTGGTGCCCCATATGGTCCCCCGTGCCTGCCAGGAGCAATTTCTGAGCATGGAGCCAGGAGTAACCCCTGAGCACTGCCAGGTGTGACCTCCCCCACCCCCCAAAAAAACCCACAAAACAATACCAGATCCCAATGAATATTCCTTTAAAAAATACCAGATCCCAATGAATATTCCTTTAAATAGCAAATCAGATCAGTATAAATTAATGAATAATATTAGTACTCAGATTTGGACTCATTGGGAAACTAAAGCTCTACAGATAGCATCTACTGATAGTATCCCTAAGGATCATGTATGGAGAAACAAAGAATTCACCTTCAGTGATTGACAAGAACAGATATCCAGGCTGATCCTCAAACTCAATAAAAGTCACGAGCCTTGTTGAGTAGGACCTCAAATAACACTTCATACAATGACAATAGAAATTATGCAATTAATGAAGATAAATTCAATAAACTCATTAAAATTAATTTATATTATCAAAGAGTCCATGTAATAGCATTTAAGTAGGTAAAGAATTAAATAGTAAGCCACAGCAACAAAATTCAGCATGATAAGAAACATATTTATTAACACTAAGACAAAACATCTAACCCCATCAAAAAGTGGAGAGAAGAAATGAACAGACAATTCCTCAAAGAAGAAATACAAATGGCCAAAAGGCACATGAAAAAGTGCTCTACATCACTAATGATCAGGGAGATGGAAATCAAAATAACAATAAGTTACCATATCACACCACAGAGACTGGCACGCATCACAAAGAACAAGAACAATCAGTGCTGGCAGGGATGTGGGAGAAAGGAACTTTCATTCACTTCTGAAGGGATGTCATCTAGACAGCCTTTATAGAAAACAATATGGAGATTCCTCAAAAAACTTGAAATTGAGCTCCCATATGATCCAACTATATCACTCCAAGGGATATGCCCTAGGAACACAAAAACTCAATTCAAAAATACCTTCTGCACACCTATATTCATTGCAGAGCTATTTACAATAGCCAGACTCTGGAAACAATCCAGATACTTGACAACAGATGAGTGGCTAAAGAAATTGTGGTATATATATACACAATGGAAAACTATGCAGCCATCAGGAGAGATAAAGTCATTAAATTTTCCTATATAAGGATGGTCATAAAAACTATTATGTTGAGTGAAATAAGTCAGAGAGAAATAGACACAGAATAGTCTCCCTCATCTATGGGATTTAAGAAATATAAAAGACATTATTGTAATAATACAGAGACAATAGAGATGAAGACTTGAAGGACCAGCCCACAGTAAGAAGCTTGCCAAAAATAGTGATGAGTTCAGTTTTAGAAATAACTACACTAACAATTATCATGACAATGGTAATGCGTGAGAGAAATAGAACACCTGTCTCAAACACAAGAGGAGGGGAGGATGGAGATGGGGGCATTGGTGGTGGGAATGTTGCACTGGTGAGGGGGGTGGTGTTCTTTTCTATAACTAAAACCCAGTTGGGTTTCAAACTACAAACATGTTTGTAATCATGGTGCTTAAATAAATATATTATAATAAAAGACAAAATACTAGCCATCAACAAAAATAAAATGGCAAAGAAAAGTAAATGAATAGATGATAACACAAGATCATTGATGGACAATAGCAAGAGGAATAATCTCTAAATAAAGAATACTAGAAAAGAACGGGGAAAGAAAGACTGGTAGAGGAAATAATAGCAGAGAATTTCTCTGTATAGATTCTGTATAGGCTTTGTACAGATTCATGAGACTTAAAGAGTTCTAAACAGAAGAGAATCAAAATAAAAATAAAAAACATGCATACACGCAAACATCTTCAAGACACATAGTGACAAAAATGGTAAAAACAAATACAGAAACAGACTATTTAGAATATTAAGAGAGATGAAATATCTCAAGTATTAGAAAAAGAATAACAATTGCAACAGTCCTCCCATATAGTAAGAAAAGAATGGGATGACATATTCAAAGTACTGAATGAAGATGTTCAACTTAGTGTTACTACCTTCCAAAGCTGTCACTTAGATTTGAGAGAGTGACTAAAACCTTTTCAGACAAACAGGAGCCAACAATATTTATAACAATTAAACTAATCCTGCAAGAACGAGTGAAAGGCTGCCCATAAAAAACATAAATTTGCAAAAATAACTACCCTAATTAAAAAACATAGACCTTTATATTAAGAATATCTTTTACTGTAAATGGATTATATTATTCTATCAAAAGGCATAGAGCAGCTGTGTGCATTTGGAAGGAAAATTAATCTACTTGCTGATTATAAGAGACACGCCTAAACTTATAGGACAAATATAGTGTTGGAGTGAATGAATAAAAAACAATACTACAAGCCAATGTTAGAAAAAAAACAACCCTTGCATAGTCATACTTAAGGCAAATAACACCCAACATAGAGAAAGTACTTAGGGATTAGATGGGTACTACTTATTGGATAAGGGAACACTAAACCAAGAAGCACTGACTCTTATCTACATAGGGATCAAATAAATGATCAGCAGAGTTCACAAAGCTGCTCACAAACCTAAAGAAATGCTTTGACATAAACAGTAGTGGGAAATGACAGCACTCTACTTAGATACTAGATAGATCAACCAGACAGAATATCAGTAAATATATGAAGAGCTAGAATAATTGGAATTAAAGAATATATACAGAGCCCTCCACCCACAAAACGCTGAATACAGGGCTGGAGTGGTAGCACAAGTGGTAGAGCATCTACCTTGCACATGCTAACATAGAACAGACTGTGGTTAGATCTCCCAGTGTCCCATATGTTCCCCCAAGCCAGGAATGATTTCTGAGAGCATAGCCAGGAGTAAACCCTGAGTGTCACCAAATGTGGCACCCCTAATCCCTCCCAAATGTTGATTACAACATATTCTTCTCTAGATTATAGAGAAATAATAGAAAATAGAAACAAACCAGGGCATAATTCAAACATAAACAAATTTACAAATTTGCAAAGTATCCTCTAAACCACTATGTAATAAAAATAGAAATTAGTCACAAAATGAGGGGAAATTTCCAACACTTGTAAATTGAAAAAAAAACACTGCTAAATAAAAAGTGGATCAAAGAAGAAATTAAAAAAATGTTCCTTGAAAATACTGAAAATGACAGTACGAGCTATTAGAATCTATGTGATGCAACAAAAACTTACCTAGGGGAAAAATTTATAGCAATATAGGCCCATATTAAGAAAGAAGAGAAAAACCCAAATCAATAAACTTAGCACATAGCTCAAAAGTCCAGAGAAGAAACAACATATAACCCATAAAACGAGTAGAAGAAAAAAAATAATAAAAACTAGAACCCAAAATCAATAACAAAGAAACAAAGCAGTGCAAAGAATCAATGAAATAAGAAACTAATTGTTTTAAAAAATGAACAAGCTAGATAAACCTTTAGCTAGACTCATGAGGAGTAAAAGAGGAAAACGTTCAAGTAAATCAGAGCAAAGATGAAAGGGAACAGATTATAACAGACTTTTCAGAAATTCAAGATTTATATATAATTTTAGACTGCTGAGTATTCTAGAAGAAATAGTCAGGTTTTTAGAATAATTAAACTATCAAAACTGAATGAGGAAAAAAGAAAGCTTGAATGGGTCAATCACAGTTAAATAAATCTAAGGAGTAATTATGAATCTCCTCCAGAAAAAAGTCTTTGTCCAGATTAGTTTCTTGGTGAGTTCTAGAAAAGTTTCAGAGACTTAGTTCTTTTACTTCTTCTGCACTTCCATAATATTCCATAATATTGAGGAGACAGAAATTCTTCCAAGCACCTTCTACAAAGCTAACATTACAAAGCTAATATACAAAGAAGAGAGAAGTACTTTTAGAAATTAAAATTTTAGACTAATCTTCATAATTGGCATAAAAATCCTCAATAAATTCTTAGACAATTGAATTCAACGGCACATATAAAGAATCATACACCAAGGTTAAGCAGGATTCATCAGTGGGATGCAAGGATGACTTGCCATACTCAAATCGAAAAATATAATACACTACATCAGTAAAATGAAAGACAAACTTATGATCATATTAATCAATGCAGAAAAAGCTTCTGATAAGATATAACAATGATGAATGATAAAAATACTCAACAAAATAGGGATGGAAGTAGCCTTCTTTAAGATAGCAATGACTATGTATAACAAGCCCACATGTGTGAGAATGGAACATGCAAAAAAATACTGGGACTAATCTGCTGGTGGGGACATGGTATAAAAGGACTATTCAACCTCTGCTACTGGGAATATTTTCTGGTTCGATTTCTATGGGGAAAAGTATGGAAATTTCTCAGTAAACTAAGAATTGAGCTGCCATATGGCCAAGAAATTCCACTCCTAGTTGTATCTACCTTTGAGGACACAAAAGAGTTCATTCAAAGGGATGTATGCACAATGTTTTCATTGAAGCTCTTAGTACATTAGCCAATATATGGAGTCATTTTAGGTGTTCATTAACAGATAGTGTATTATGACTATATTTTTACATACACGGTGGAATAATATGCAGCTTGAAGGAATGTATGTCATTCACTGAAAGGTGGACAGAACTAAAATATATGTTAACTGAAGTAAGACAGAAGAAGGAGGACAAACACAGGACAACATAATTCATCTGTTGTTTATAGAATAGCTGGATGAGAGAGTGCAATGTCTTAAAGTGGGAGGATACCTAGGTTACCCTCAATCCCAGAGATGAGGTCAGAGAAGAAAAGAAATAGAAAGGGAGAGTAAGAAGAGGTGGACAAGAAAGAACCTACCAATACTTGTATGATGACCAATGAGAGAAAAGAGGTTCTAGTCAAGTGCTAAACTTACTTTATAAATGCTTTCAAGGTTTCTAAAGCAACATGCTATAAATGGTTTTGTGGGTGGTGGAATGCTGACCAGGAGTGGAGAAGGGCAAGGTGTCAAGGTTGCAGAGTTGAAAATGAAGAAAAAGGCACTGATATCACTTCGGTTAGCTTTGCATATCAGGGATATGGACAGAAAGGGGGACTAGATTAAACATCTGGTCATCTATTTTAAGTGCAGAGAGTTTTTTATTTCACCCAGCAGAAGGATGGGCCTGCAGGAACCAGAATATTATCAGTTGGATGTCTTGTGCTTGGTGCAGAGAAAGTGGGTCTCAGCTGGCACTGTACTCAAGTTCTTGCGTTCTTTGAAGAGAAGCCATTATATCCTATCTATGTTTGGTTTCTGAGAAAGGAACATTCTGGTTTCAGAGCCTATTCAAGCTCATTGTCTCCGTGTGCTACTTTGGCCTACATGCCAGCTGCCCACAAGATATTTCCTCTTCACATCATAGCTGTCTGCTAGGGGACACCTGCTCCAACTAAATTGTTCTATTAAGTGTACTTATAAACTTGAACTCAAAGCAAGGTTCTTCTCCTTGCTCTGCCTTTCCCTCAATGTTATCATCCCATAAAATCCTATCCCTAGTTTGAGTTGCAAAAAGTTATTTGCAATATATATTGCAATATATATATGCATATATATATAAATTATAGTTGATCCTTATGAGTTCAGAAATTCCATTCCTCTACCTTGGCTTTTACACCATGGGAAGAAAAAGGCATACAGATTTATGATCATATGGATAACATCAAGGCATTCCCGTTTTAGAACTCTTAATACTAAGGTAGATGGGACTGTGGTGAGGGTCAGGAAATAGGAATCTTTTATAATAATTCAATGGGAGAAAATAAAAACATACAAAAGAAACACAAAAACACTTTGAAGAAGACCCTTATTTTTTTACTTATTTTTATTTGTTTTATTTAAACCATTGTGG
This sequence comes from Crocidura indochinensis, assembly GCA_004027635.1. Classification (NCBI taxonomy): domain Eukaryota; kingdom Metazoa; phylum Chordata; class Mammalia; order Eulipotyphla; family Soricidae; genus Crocidura; species Crocidura indochinensis. Next base: position 2,749 of record PVKC010006310.1, on the reverse strand, counting down.
TTTACAAAGTTATTCATATTGAGTTTTGGACTACAATATTTCAGGACCAAACCTACCACCAGTATCAATTTCCCTCCATCAGTGTTTCCAGAATATTCTATGCCACCAACCCTTTTTCTCCCAACCATGCTATTATAACAGGTCCATTTTTAATTCTGGTAGTTAAAGTAGTCTCATGATTTCATTGTTGTTGACTGACTTGGATATGTAGTTCTCTCCTTTCTTAAGACCACCAGTGCACCTGAGACCCCTTGTCCTCTGTCATCATTTCATAATTGTCTTTCTCTTCCTCCACTCAATTTCTTTCCTTCTCCTCACTATGCTCTGGGGCCTAGAGTGTTCTGGACAATACCCATTTAAACCACTGCATGAAAAGTAACTCTTTTTGAAGAATTAAAACTATTTATTGACTGGATAAAGGAAAGGAATCCGAGGTAGTTGCTAATGGTCCGATCACATGACTGATGTACAGCTGACAGAAACTGAGAAGTCTGAAAGGGGATTTGGTTTGGGGGGAAAGATAAGGATATGGTTTTAGATGTGCTATGCCAGAAGTGTTTCAGAGAACTATCACTTTGTGGATACTCGGTTGGTGGTACACATGAAACTTGAGCTTCCCTCCTCTCTAGGCCCAACTAAGAGTCCTGGTAAAGCCATAATCGTGAGAGGGCTCAGAATTTGAGGGAGAGGCATCAGGGAGGTGTGGGGGTGGTTAAAGGTCTCTCTTCTGCATGCAAGGCTCATTTCCTCTTTGAATCATCTTCATCTTAGAACTGCCTTTCATGCAGCTGGTGTGGGAAGGTGGGGATTGGAGCTTTGCCTGGGAGGAAGGCATTCCGTTCTATCTTTATCTTCCCACCCTCTACAGACACACCTGGGAAGCCCAGAGAGGAACTAGGTAGGGTAAGACCTTCCAGAAAGTGGGGAGGCACATCCTCAGCACTTTTTTTCAGGCTTTGAACAAAATGGGAAAATGTTGTCTTTATAAAAATTCATATATAGTCGATAGGTGTGAGTCCAAACCTCTAGCTAGTAATGCCTCTTGGCTGGGGATGGAGCAAGTAGGTATGTATAGAGTAGAAAAGGCAGTGATAGTGAATTATTTGAGCTGGATTGTATTTATGATTAATGTAAAAGTCTGTATCTCTCCCCTTTTGTTTGAAATGAATGAAAAAAGAGGGATGTAAGATAGTAAGTCAGTTAGATAATTACTCAGGATATGATTTCTGGATGAAACCTGTGATGGAAAAGATATTGAAATAAGAGACAACAATGAAAAAGTATCTTAGAATACAGCAGTGACATTTTGAGATGATTGCTTAACAATAATGAGAAAGTTGATGCACAAAAGACATCTAAAGGATGCTTATGGCAGACCAAATTATTTACCAAATATTGGTAAATAAATAAATGAATGTAGAGTTGTTATTTCAAGGCAATTTTGTATGGCAACAAGTATATTACCAGAAGCAGAAATGAGTCTCAAAAACAATGCTGAAAAGGAGAGATCAGACTTAAAAGAGTGGCTATGTATGATTCTCTTTATATCTACTTAAAAATCCAAGAGGTTGGTTTAACCATTTGTAGGCTTCAAGTGTTCTGGACCCTGGTTTTGTTTCTTTTATTTTTTATCTGGGTACTTTCCCACAGGTGTATGTACTTTAGACATGTTTTTAAGGTTCTGACTAACAGTTGTACTTATATTAGACAGCAATAAAAATTTCAAAAATTAAAAAAAATCAGGCCCAGGTTTTGTTTTTTTGTTATTTTGGGCCACACCCTGTGACACTCAGGGGTTACTCCTGGCTATATGCTCAGAAATTGCTCCTAGTTTGGGGGACCATATGGGACGCTGGGGGATCGAACTGCGGTCTGTCCATCCTAGGTCAGATGCATGCAAGGCATGCCACAGCTCTGGCCCCCAGGCACAATTTTTTGAGAAAAAAATTCCTTCTATAAGCTAACTATAGGAAGAGAAACTGAGCAAAATTCATCAGAAAAGTACAAATGCACTCATTAGTGCCACAGATGTAAAGAGAAAGTAGGTATTGAGTACATATTGTAGGTATGTACATAAGAATGCTTAACTTACTAAACCAAAATACAGAATTAATAACTTCAAAAATCAGACCACCATCTGAAAAAAATTGGGTAGCGCAATTAGGAACTAACTTGAATATAAAGTCTAGATTCAGACCAGGAAGCTATAGTTTCAGACCAGGAAGGTATAGTTCTAGACTGAGTGTAAAGGTTGGAGAACCGGGAAGACAAAGCCTAAGTTCCAGTTGAAACATAAATTCAAAGGTAAGGGAAGATGGATGTATCAGTTCTAACACAGTCAGGCTAAGAGGATAAATTTGTTCTTACTTGGCTTTTCCTACAATTTAGGTTTTCAGTAAATTGGAAGTCAGGCACCTATACTGGATAATACAATGTGCTTTATATCCTGTACTGCTTCATTCTCATCCAGAAATATCCTCTCAGAACATTCAGAAATATCCCCACAGAACATTTAGAAATAATGCTTAGCCCAATACCTGGATACCCTTCTAGAACCATAATACTGGCATATAAAATGAACCATTACAACTATGTTTAAAAAATTAGCAAAAGTCTTTGTTCGTGATTTCAAAACAGAACTTTTGAAATCACGAACAAAGACTTCAGCGTAAGTGCTACTCCTTGACCTGTGCAGAGACTGAGACCTCTAGATACAAAGGTGTGATATCATTATCCAGACCAGAGAAGA
>PVKC010006309.1:0-31438 GCA_004027635.1 Crocidura indochinensis | reverse complement strand
AGGACTTTTTGGTGATGGGAGTTCCCCTGATTTTATGTTAATTTGTACCTAAAATATGATTGCCAATGATATGTAACCCAACATGTTTAAAAATAAAAATTATATTAAAAAATATAAATTTAAGGTAAATTTAACATTACATTTAAGGTAAAACTTAAAGTGCAATTAGGTCAGATACTAAAGTGCTACATAAGCATTTGTAGCACTTTGTATTATCAATTAGTTCTGTACATTGATGTGGCTAAACATTTTATCACAGTGGAGAATTAAGCAGATTGTAGTAGTAGTATTTTTATTTTAATCTCTCTTCCTCTGATCAGTTTTTAAATAAAGATTTCTAAGGTGCCATCCACCTCTCAAATAACGAACACCTTAGTCTATTTCAACTATTATCATGGCTTCAACTCAGTTCTGAACACTACCTTCTGAATCAACTCCCTCATAGTGCTTACAGATTCAGAGTTTTTTCTGCTACCTTTATGGGCGCCTGCAAAATACTCCCAATTTATGAATGTACTTTCACTGGATATTTCATGAAGAACAAATTTCACAAGTTCAAACCTGAGCTTAACAACTGTCCCAAAATTGTTCTAATTCTCCTGATTCCTACTTTGGTTAAAGATACTGATATAAGTCCAGATGCTCAAGGCAGACTTCAACCTTTCCTCTAAGAATAAGTCATCCAGATCATTTCTGTTTCCTTCAGCTTCAATTGTTCCCCCCCCACCCCAATTTCCCATTCTTCTGATAAGACCCATTCAATGAACACTCTTATATGTTAATCCAATTATTAAACTGTTTTCATTGTGATTCATTTATCTTGGCTGATAATATCCTTGCTAAATTGCTATGGGCATCAGAGATGTAAGAGTTAGTGAAATAGTATACATAAAGAACAGAAGGAAGAGCATTGGAAGAAATCCATTTTCTTTATTTCTTTGTCTTTTTGGTTGTGTGGTCTCAGTGGTGTTCAGGGTTTCTGTCTGCTCCATAATCACTCTGATGGTCTCAGGGAACCAAATGCAGTGCTGAGGGCTTAACTGGGGTTAGTTACATGTAAGGCAAGCTCCATGCTTCTTGTATTTCTTCTCCAGCACTGGAAGAACTCTTATAATTTCCTTTTCTCTTGCTTCAAAGTTAGTATTTGATCAAATCATTCTTTTGACTCATACTCTTTAAATGTCACCCTACCCATGAAAAGTAAACAGCTCTAAATGTTCCTCAAGTTCCAGTCTCATCACGCTTCTCCCACCTCATCATCTTTTTTTTTTTTTTTACTTTTTTTTTGGTTCTGTTTATTTGTTTGTTTGTTTTGGGCCACACCTGGTGACCCTCAGGGGTTACTCCTGGCTATGAGTTCAGAAATCACTCCTGGCTTGGGGGACCATATGGGACACCAGGGGATTGAACCCAGGTCCATCCTAGGCTAGCAGGGCAAGCTTTACTGCTTGTGCCACCGCTCTGGCCCTTTTTTTCTTTATCTTTTATTTTTCAAAAATATCTTTTTATAGGGGCCCAAGAGATAGCGCAGAGGTGTTTGCCTTGCAAGCAGCTGATTCAGGATCTAAGTTGGTTGGTTTGAGTCCTGGTGTTTCATATGGTCCCCTGTGCCTGCCAGGAGCTATTTCTGAGCAGATAGTCAGAAGTAACACCTGAGCACCGCCGGGTATGGCCCAAAAACCAATGATATATATATCATATATATATATATATATATACATATATATATATATATAATCTTTATATAATCAGCACCTCATCATCTTGACTCCACACATCCACCTACCTCTCCAGGTTCAGGTGTCACTTGTACTTCTGCACATGTGCAAATATACCTAACTTTATGTGAGAAACATGTCAAGTTCTAGAAGTACATTTTCCCTTTAAGAAGTGACAGAGTGGGGATACAGCAAAAATATAGTGGGTAGGGTATTTACTTTGCACCCGTCCAACCAAGGTTCCATCCCCAGCATTCCCTAAACCTACCAGGAATGATTCCTGAATGCAGGGAGTAATCCCTGAGCACTGTAGCTAGTCACCTAAGCACATGCCCTGTTTTAACTCCCAGAGCACACACCCTGCTTTCCCTAATCCTTTACCATATCTTCTCTAAACAAAGAATCACACACTCTGTTGTAATCACCTCTCACATTCTATGGAATTGGCTGACACAGAGCCTACATTCACTCTCCACCTTATTCTCCCCTAATATAAATATCCCTTTCCTATGTACAAAAAACTGAGTTACTTTCCCGAAGTGGCTGATGGGTGTTTCTTTATGAGTGCTCTACTTACCTGAGATCCAACCTCATCGGTGACTTCTACATCCAATGACTGTGACCTCAAAATCGGCTCTGTCCTCACCAGTGACTTCTATGTCTTGGTGTGTCTCCCAACACCCCCCCGCCCCGCAAAAAAAAAAAAAAAAAACCCAAACCAAAACAATAACAACAACAACAAAAAAAGAAGTGACAAATATAGTTATGGTTCTGCTACAACTTTCTTATTAAAATTCCACCAACATCAAGAAGGATGATGAGAAGGGAACCAATATGGAGGGAATCAGTGGTACAAAGTAAGAGACCCCAGGGAGTATAATGCAGATCAGATCTTGAGAAAGAACAGACTTTTCAGTTTCTTGGTAATAAATGAAAGTTTCCTAGATGTAAACGTTGGATTTGAAAAAAAATACAGAATAAAAATAAAACATTTGAAAGAGATCAATTTGTTGTTTCTTGAAAGATAAGGTCAACAAAAGTGGAGGAAAGCATGCTACAAATTTGCAAGTCTGGGTACTACATAGGGGTGTAACAAAATGAAGCAGAGAAAAAGAAGCCAGGCTTGAGCACACAGGGCAGCTTTAGTAAAACCTGTGATCAAATGTAGTCAATTATGGGGAAAAGGCCTTAATAATTGAATTCCAGGGCACTGGGAAACAGAGATTCTGATGAATAATTTGACAAGTATGCTAAGGGCAGTCAAGAGTAGTCTATTCCCCCCCCCCCACACAATCTTCATGAAAATACTCTTTAAGGTAACATTTACATGCTGCATAAAAAATGTATATACATCTCTCTCCTCATTCCTCTAACAACAACAAAGTCAAATGACTCTAAAGGTGATGGTTTCTGCTCCTGAAAACGAGAGTATATCCTGGAAGTTCTCTTGTGGACTCCAGGTCTCCAATGTGAGTGATAGCAGGTGGAGCCTCTGGGGAGAGATCCAGTTTGGAAGGGGTTGTGGGAGGAAGAGCCTCATCAATGGGATTCCTGACCTGAGCTCAGAGGCCCAAGAGAGCTCTTTAAATAAACTTTCCTGTGAGGGTACAGTCAAACAGTCACCTGTGAAACAAAATGGTGCTTGAACTATCCTGTCTCCAGAATGGAGGGAAATAAACCATTGCTGTTTGAGCCTATAGTCTATGATATTTGGCTCTACTACACAGAATAAATTAAGTAAGCTTCTCATTGTTTTTCCATGGAAATGATCCTGAGGTAATCTACTGACTATTACTACTACTATAATATGATTGCTACTACTATGATGATGACTACTACTAATACTAAATATTTGTCCCATAAGTCTATGTAGTTAGTACAGTGAACTTGCTTTAATGCACAACTGAGCTCAGTTCAATACTTGGCATTGTGTATGTTCTCAACCTGAGAACTGCCAGGAGTTATCCTTGAGCATAGAGCTAGGAATAGCCATTGAGCACCATTGGGTGTGACCCAAAATAATCCAGAAAAACAAACAAATATATGGGCTTCCACAGAGGTGCTGGGGGTTGCTGGAGACCACTTGTGCTAATACTAGTTGGGCTTCACAGTTTGGTGACCATAGTAGGGCCCAGTAGTGCTGGGGGTCTCTAGTGCCAATACTCAGTGGATGCTTTGCATTGAAACAGAGTTCACACTTGAAACTACTCATTTGTGCTCTATGTTCCCACTAGTCTATGGATATTATGGGAGACTCAGAGACTTTGGGCACAAACAGGAATCCCTGTTGGCATCTCCAGTGAAATACAATGTTCAGTACAGAGCAGTGCTTGGAACCCACTCTGAATGATTGTGACCATCTAAAAAAAAAAAAAGCACAAATCCAGAAATGATCAAATAAAAGACCATCCCAGGAAGATGGTCCTTTTCATTCTATTCTGAGACTGTCTGAAGCACTAAAGAGTGGGCTGAGTGGATCAAACCTAGAGGGAGGACAACCAATTCCAGCTTAGAAGAGAAATGCTATGACTCCACCATCAAGTTTCTTCCATTTAATCACGCTTCTGTTCTTAGGGGGAAAGAAGTGATGGAGAGAGTCAAAGACACCTAATTCGGGTGTTAGGAAAAGGCCAGCTAATAGAAAGGGGAGATTTTAGGTATTGGACTTAAAATATATGAGAAAGTTAAGGAAAATGGTAACTACTCAGGAGTAATAAAATGTGTAAAGAGTAGTATAAAACAGGAAAATTTCAAAGACACTTGAAACAAGTCCAAAGGAAAAATTAAATATTACACCTTTGTGTTGAAAAGACCCTGTAAAAACCAGTATTTTCCAAAGTAAGGCCATAAAGACAGAACAGGTGTTATGTGCTTGCCTTTCGTAGGTCTGATCCAAATTCAATCCCTGGCACCACATTGGGTAATAGAGATTTTTCAGAAGAGAGCCAGGTGTATGACCTAAGCACTGTAAGTATGATCCAAACACCCCAATCCCCCCAAAGCCAGAACAAAACAACTAAACAAGAACTATGGTTTTTATAAAAATAAAAAGCAAAGTACACTCCAACCAAGATACCGTTATATATGCTCACTTACATCATCCACCTAACTTTTGATTTCCTGCTTGAATTCAGTCCATGAAAACCAATTATATTCGAATGAAATGGAAACCGAGCAGTTTCTTAGAAGATGGAACGCCCTCTTACATGCTGACAAATCAAATTTGAGTAGAGCCAAAGCAGAAAGGAAATTTCAAGCTATTTTGGGCAATGTGTTTTTTCAGGTCCTTCCCTTGCTAACCCTTCCACCCTAGATATTTGACTAATTGGAACTCAAGATTTCTAGCAGAAGTCTTGGGCTATAATTTGGTACATCTGCTTTGAAATGTGACTGGAATCTCAAATACTTTTATTGTAACATTTGGGGATGGGGAAAACTTGTGCAATTGCAAATAACAGCCAGAGAAGAGGCAATAAAGATCACTTTATTGGAAATGGGAAAAACGAGACCCAACCTACTGCAAACAATTAATGGTGCCTTTGTGAGAGAGATGTGAACTGGCCTGACACATACTTGGAAGGACTTTGACAAAACAGAAAACTTAAGATTCAGGAAGCCAATTCTGGGAAAACCTTCTCTCTGTGGGATGTTTCTTCTTAATGCTACTAAACAAATGTAGGTATGTCACACAGTCAACTGACCTGTAAGTGGTGCCACTTTCATATTTCAAGAATTTACATGCCCCAAATGTGAGTTTTCTGAAGTTTTCTCTTGGGAAGTAGTTCAGAACAAGTCAATAATCTATTAGCATCAGCTAACCATCTCTCTTGTCCAGAATTACCTTAGCTATATTTGTGTGTGCTCTTACAGTATCAAAATCCATGGCCTCAGCAGGGCCAGTTCATGGTAGGAAGTTTGGCACAAAGAAGAGGGAGAGCAATCAGGGCAGAGAACAAACCACTATGATAATGATACTTCGAAATGATCAATTGGGACAATGACTGGGTGCTGAAAGGAGGTAAAGTGATATGCATAATACCTCTTCAGTAACAATATTGAAAACTAGTATATAAAAGGAAAAAAATGAAGAGATAGAGGAAGGGAGGGATGGAGGGAGGGAGATGGGAAGGGAGAGAGAGAAAGTGAGAGAAGATAAATGCAGTGGGGAGGGCAGGGGAGGATGGTGAGAGGGAAATTGGCTACACTGGTGTTGGGAAATATACACTGTCAAAGGGATGGTTGTTGGACAGTGGCTAGCTAAAACTCAAGCATGAATGACATTGTAGCTGCATCTCATGTTGCTTAAATTAAAAAAAATTATAAAAGAGCTTTGGCTTCATATATGGTATTTATATGGCTTCATTTATGGTATATATATATGTATATATATATGTTCATACATAACATTTCATTCCAAATAAAATCAGTAGGCTCTGAAATCTCCATTCAGATAAAAGTATCAAAACCAAAATATAGGTTAGAAGCATGGATCTTCGGCAGTTTGTTGTTGGAGAAGTAACCGTCTATCTATACCAAGACCATAAAAGTCAACACCACTGTGAACCTTAACTATAATATTTTAAAATATTTTTTAATAATGGAATAAGTCTTGAAAAGGTAGATTCAGTTCCCATAACTGGAGAAACAGTTTCAGGCCAATGTTCTTATACTTACTGAGGCCTAAAAATACTTGTAATACAAATTTATTTTAATCATCCATAAGAAAAATGGATCATCATTAGAGGAACAGAGAATCCAGAATCAGAGGGTAAAAGGAGATAAAGATAAAAGGAGATAAAATGAGATATGGTCTAAGACATACATAAGATTATCTACATAAGATGAGCTACAAAAGATGAACCCCTCAATCATTCTAATATATATTCCCCTTTCTCCAATGGCTAATGACTAGGAAATTGTAACATTATTCTATGTAGTTGTCTTTCACTTCAGATAAAGTTTAGGAAATCTCATCTGGTTTGTAGTCATGAAACTAAAATACACTGGCAAAGGAAAAGAATACAACCTTTGGGAAAGCCACTGAAGAAAGGAAAAAAATAAGTTAAACAGTGGCCAGGAGTCTAGGATTCTCTGTCAGTTACCTTCAAGGTACTATGAAAAGGACTACGAAATAAGCAGTAATTTAGCAAATGGTTAGCAGTAATTTAGTGTGGGAAATCAAGGGATCATTTACACTGATCACTGTCATGGCTTAGACTATAAATCTTTAGATACAATAGTATCTCTTTGAAATTTGACCAAATCAGTTATTTATAGCATGATTAGGAGAGAATAAGTTCACAGTCTAATTTTGGAAAACAGCTCAGGTCATTTTTATTATTAAGTATAATTCTCTAATATGTAAGGGTTCAGAGAGAAACTTCATTACATTTCACCCACATACATTTCAGTATAGGTAAATTTCAATACCCATTGAGGGACTATAATATTTGACCGTCAGGGCAAATCCATTTTTTTAAAATATTTTGGGTGCAAGGTAAATCAATGATGATGCTATTAATACTAATGGGATTCTTATTACATGTTTAAATAGGCCAAAACATGGGCTGGAACAATAGTACTGTGGATAGGGTGCTTGTCTTGCATGTAGGTGATCTAGATTCGCTTCCAAGTGTTACATCTTATTCCCCAAACCCTACCAGGGATGATCTCTGAGCTCTCAAAACAAACAAACAAACAAACAAAAAATACCAAATGTATAAATAGCACCAACACCAGCAACTCCCACTATGTCTATAAGACAGTAAAATGCTCAAAACTGATTTCTTCTATGAAATTTAATCTGAGCTATTTTAATTCCACAAACACTGCTGGATATGGCCCAGTCGCATGAATATCACAAGTTATAATCCCCACAACAACTTCAGAAAATATAATAAAACATCACTTAAAGTACTTGTGGGGTTGGATATTTGCTTTGCATGTGTCCAACTCAGGCTCAATTCCCAACATTCCATAATTCCCAGGTATAAGCCTCAAAACAAAAGGAACGAAAAAGAAAATAAATTGGGTTGGGTAATTTTACTACAATACGTTTTTTGTTCCTCATATATATTTTTTGTTCTTTCATTATATTTTTATTCTTTGATTTTTAGGGGTCTTTTTTGTACCACAATACATTTCAATATAATAGAAAACTAACAGATGTTATATATATCAAAAATAGTATTTCAGAAAGCTGACTCATTTAAAAGTGATTTGGACTTAAAGATTGAGAGAATTTAAAGATTCAATAAACAGCAGTTTTCAGACCTTCAAAACAACACATAGTACTGGAAGATTCACTACTTGCATTCAATCGATCTCCCTTCCAACAAAGACTTGGAAGATATATAGATTCTTTCATTTAAGTGCTACCTGAAATGACTTACGTACCTTTTGTCTAGACAAGCCTAAGTCCCGACACTCTCGAGTGTGATTATGCTGGACCTATGACCTTCTTTGGGACCCCTGACTTGCAGGACTTCTTTTTTTTTCTGTCTCTTTTCTATTTCTCCAGTGATCTTTAGGGAGATCTCCTTTGGAAAAGAGAAAATTCTGCCATGACTTAGAAGTGCTTTGATACAATTTATGGCTCTGATTCAGACAGGTGGATGAAAAAACACAAGAGATTTGGGCTGAATTCTGGTAGCTCTGAAATAGTTTTAGCAGTGCATAAGATCGTTACATCTGTGCGAATCAGAACGCATTCTTCTAAACAACTGTTTCTGAATTTTCCTTTTCCAAAAAGAGCATTGAATGGGCTATCATAAGACCTTGTGAATCTCAATGGTGAGTCCCATGGCCGAATTTTCTTGGACTGCAGCACAGAGCAAGGATCTTACATCACTGACACATCAGTGTCCAGCTGGGTAGAGACATATCCTTGCTCAATGAGTCAAAACAAACTAGAGATAACTTTGTCCCTAGAAAAATAAGTGGGGTCTAAACCATGCATAGGAACAGTGACTTAACTAGCCAAACCACATTTGAAAAAAATCCGAAAGACTTTATGAAAATCGATCAAAGGGTTAGGACATGTTTTGAAAATAAGAACCCTGGGTTAAATCCTGGCCACCACATGTCCTCTGAGAACCACTCAGTACAACCCCAAATCACCAAGCCAAGAGTCATCCCTGATGATTACAGGTACTTAATCCCCCAACTCCCCAAAAGAAACTATTTCTTCATCTCCATTAAGAGTTGATATAAGTTAAATAGGAAAAAAAAATAAAGGCCCTCTAGCTTGAAACTCAAAATTATCCTAACTAACAAAGTAAAACTTCACTAAGTTTCTATCAAGAAAGTAAAAAATAAATTTTCCTAAATTTCCTTTTTTGTTTGTTTTTGGGCCACACCCGGTGATGAGTAACAGGGGTTACTCCTGGTTACGTGCTCAAAAATCTTTCCTGGCAGGCTCAGGGGACCATATGGAATGCCAGGGATCGAATCAAGGTCTGTCCTGGATCAGCCGTGTACAAAGCAAACACCTTACCGCTGTGCTAATACTCTGGCCCTGAATCTTCCTAAATTTCTTTAAAAATTTCTTTAAAATTATGTCTGGCTGTACAAGATAAGTTCACCACACTTGAACAGGTATCATGCCCACTATATCTCTCTCTGTGCACTTTTTCTCTACTCTGGAGAAACTGATGTTCTCTTTTTTAACATGCATGTTCTTTCTTTTTCTCCCCTCCCATCTTTCTAAGTAAGTTCATTCAGTAAAAACTAACCTACCTAGGACACTTCTGTAAGGCTTTGGCCATAGGAGGTGCTTAATAAATACCTGTGTGTTGTGGTCTCTCTTGCTTCTCCCACCTAGATTTTCTATGTATATTTAAAGAGATCTAATTCTCTCATAAAAATTTTTTTTTTTTTTTGGTTTTTGGGTCACACCCGGCAGTGCTCAGGGGTTACTCCTGGCTCCACGCTCAGAAATCGCTCCTGGCAGGCACAGGGGACCATATGGGGCACAGGAATTCGAACCGATGGCCTTTTGCATGAAAGGCAAACACCTTACCTCCATGCTATCTCCCGGGCCCCATACAATTTTTTTTGGCTTTTACAAAATATGTACCTGGCAGATGCTTAACAGCTACATATCAGCAGTAAATGAAATAACGCTAGGACATAATTTGGCTGTAAAGTTTATAAAGTGCTTGGAGCTGACAAAAACGCAGCCAATGAAGATTGTAAATGGACATAAAACATGAAGTATTTCTCACTAATCCATCTTTTCTCCTTCTATTCCTTTTTTTGAATTAGGAATGGCTCGGCTACTTTCCTTCCTTCTATGAGGGGGTCTATGGCATGTCCACCCCACTTACCCCAGTCCAGAGTGAGGTGGCTCCAATTTGTTTAGGACTGTCAGCACCTGGCACAAACATGACAAAGCTACTCAAAACCCCAGATAAATAAGGTCATGAATGTAAGGAGGAGAGCTGGCTATTAAAGCCTGATAAATAGATGACAATCCCTGTCAGTGTGAGTGGCAGAACAATGGTCATGGTGTAGACACACTGAACTCTCAGTTATTTCCTGCTTTTACAGAACATGGTATTTAATTTCTCTCTAGCCCTGGGAGGAATCTATGTATTGTCTCTTTCTCCAAAAACTGCTGCCTGCCATATCCCTGTGCTTTTGAAGGGGCCTCTGCTGGGGTTGCCAAAACTGACGATGCCATGAAACAGGTACCGACAAAGGCACAGCTGCTAATAGGCACATTGAAATCAATGCCTATTCTTCCCCCTGCCATCAAGCAGGGCCCCTTTTACTGTTCTAAGACAAATATGGCTTAATTTTATTTCCTATCCTGCTTTGTGTGATTTTGACATGTCCTCAGTCAAAAGCGGCCCAAGTCCTTCAATCAAGCCCTATTTTTTCTGAAGATGGGAAAACAAGAGGAAGCTAACGTAATTATTGAAAACTCATAAGCAGCAGCTTTAGCCTAATTACCTTGACTTTCCTTTTTAATTTTTCTATCGATTGTCTCTTGTTAATAGACAAGAATTGACTAAACTGGTGGAGTCTGGTATGACTATGATAAGAGCAGATGCCTCTGGGAAGAGCAATATAATTAGGAGACCCAATAGGCTCCTCTTGCTGGCAGAAGCACAGGGAAGTGGTGGGGCTGGAAACCCTCTTTAAGAACCACCAGGCAGCATTCGAGACAGCAAAAATCTTTATTGTCTGTTGTGTCTGTGACTTTGTTGTTTATTGTGCCTTTGCCACCAGGGGGCAGTTGGGAAAAAGAAAAACAACCCCCTTTTCTCTTTGTTTCTCTGTGGAGGAAAAATACTGTCTCCCCTATTTTCAGTACATTAGGCATCCTGGGTCTACATGTCCATGGGAGCAGAGACCCCAAAAGGAAGTATATGTCCTCTTGAGCTGTAAGCTTCTGTGTTTAAAGTTTCAAGAAGAAAATGACTTTTGGAATGTGTTTCTCTTAATTTTTTGTTTTATTTTATTTAGGGGCCACACCTATGCGACGATCAGGAGTCGCTCCTGACCCTGCACAAGGATCCCATCTGGCAGGGTTTAGGGAATCAATTATGGTGCTAGGGATCAAACCTGGGTAAGCCACATAAGACAAGTGTCTTACTCAGTGTACTTGGGCCCCAGCTTGAATTTTAATTTGATACCAACAAATGCTTTGAATAGCTCTGAATTCCTTTGTCAGGAAGATACGTGAAGATTTCTAATGGCATAAAATGAGTTTAAATATAAACCTCATACTTAAAGAACTTAAATTATTTAAAAAAACAATTATTTCTGAAGCATTTTATTTAAACTTTTCAATTTCTGCTATGTTGAAGTTTTATAAAGGCATCATTATTAATAAGCTGGAAGATGAGAGAACTGATACCAAGGTTGACTCTTTAGAAGCAAACCCAATTTAATAAAGTTGCATGGAAATTCACTTTCTTTTTTCTTTCTTTTTTTTTTTTTGGTTTTTGGGTCACACCAGGCAGTGCTCAGGGGTTACTCCTGGCTCCATGCTCAGAAATTGCTCCTGGCAGGCACGGGGGACCATATGGGGCACCGGGATTCGAACCGATGACCTTTTGCATGAAAGGCAAACGCCTTACCTCCATGCTATCTCCCGGACCCGGAAATTCATTTTCAAGGAGCCAGGAAACCCCCGCTAAGTCAGACTGCTGTGGCATATTCTATTTTAGTTTCTTCAGTAAAGCCAGTTTAAGAGACACCAAAGCAGGAGCAGTTAGAAAGGGTGAAAGTAAGTAGCGACATATAAAGAAGAGAATTCTCCAATATGTCACGATCACAAATCACAGCACATATTCAAGCAGGCAAAACACATGCTCAAGGACTATCAAAGCTGTAAAAATATCATCCTTTAATCATGAAACATGGAAGAAAATATTAGAAGACATACAAAGGAAGTGGATAAAGGAATTAACAGACCAGAGGAGAGTGCTGTCTTCAGATACTCTGAGAAGTAGTTGAAATTTAGTTCCTCTAATAATGCCTTAGCAAGTGCAGAAGCACATCAACCATAAAGTGAAAATACTAAAGACTTGGAGAAGAGTTAGGAAAAGACCAAATGCATTTCTATTGAAGGGCCTTCTCAGTCCTTGAGGACATCCTTGAAATAACCTGGCATATAAATATGTCATCAATTCAATCAAGCAAACAGCAAACCATTCTCTGGAAGGTACTAAAAGAGAAAACAAAAAGAACATCTATACAAGAGGCACAACATCAGGAAGTCTCACTCACAGATACTTATCCATCAATTTAGGCATCAAACATATTTTCCTAAAGTATTGGCTCAGGTAGATTCAGAAAGGAAAACAGAAAACACATTTTAAGATTTTCTTTTCTTTCTTCTTTTCCTTCCCTGAATCAACATGTGATACAAAGTTAAAAAGTTGTTGATGGTTAAGTTTCATAGACTATTCCAAGACAGATCCCTACACCATGGTTTTTCAATGAACTAATTTCAAGAAAACAGGCAGGATGAATAACTTTCAACAACATTTTATCATTTCAGGAAATGGTTCTGAGTTGCCTAGTATGTTCCAGATGTTGGATAACAAAGGCATATATTGCCTAACCGTTCTACAAAGCTCATTGCTCACCAGAGAAAAATACTGTCATGATACCAGGTCACAGGAATGGTAATTATGATAGGAACATGTTGGTCAGTTAGTCAAAGAAAGAGAGAGAACTTTTTCCTTTCTTTTCTTTATACTATGGAATGCTTCACGAATTTGCGTGTCATCCTTGCGCAGGGGCCAGGCTAATCTTCTCTGTATCACTCCAATTTTAGTATATGTGCTGCCAAAGCGAGCACAACATTTTTTTCTTTATTCATAGGCTAGTACTACTATTGTTTCATTTATTAAATTATCATTAAATGCATTTATTTTAGGGTTCCCAACACTCTGGCTTAAATCCTAGATTAAATCATAGCACAAAGACTGGAGAGAAAACATAATGGGAAGAGCATTTGCTTAGCAAGAAGTTTAGCTGGCTTTAATCTCTAGCATGTTATATAATCCCTGTGCACCTGCAGGAGTGAGTCCTCAGTACAGAGCCAGGAGCAACTGAGCACCACTAGGTGTGACCCCAAAACTAAGATAAACATAACACAGCACAATACAGTACTATCACATCCATGATACCTCATATTCTCTTTTTTAATGTAAATTATGTTTTTTTCATACAAAGAATATTTTAAATAATGTGTGTGATCTCCTTTTTTTTTCACAGTTTTAAAGTTGTTTATAATTGAGTTTCAGACATACACTGTCCAATACCCCACACCAGTGCATAATCAGACTACTTTGAGAAACTTTAAGCAACAAGAAAACCTGAAAGTAACGGATAAATTCTTTGACTCTTATAACTTCTCAAGGCTGAATCAAGATGATCTAGAAAATTTGAATAGACCCATCACTTTTGAGAAAATGAAATGGTGATAAAAAGTATTCTCTAAAACAAAAGGCTATGCCCAGATGGATTCACTAACAAATGATTCCAAACCTTTCAAGAGGATCTTAAACCAATCCTTTTCAGGCTCTTCCAGGAAATTAAAGTAACAGAAATACTCCCAGATAGTTTTTCTGAAGCTAACACCACTCTAATACCAAAAGCAGAGAGAGAGAGAGAGAGATATGCAAAAATACAACAACAACAACGAACCCCCAACAACCCCAAAACAAACAAAAAACAAAGAACTATAGACCAATATCTCTGATGAACACAGATGCAAAGATCTTCAACAAGAGCCTAGCAAATAGGATCCAATGCCTCATTAAGAAGGTGATACATTATGACTAAGTAGGTTTCATTCCAGAGATGCAAGAATAGTTTAACATACACAAGTCAATCAATAATAATATACCATATCAACAAAAGAAAAAATAAAAAACATATAATCATATTAATATATACAGAGAAAGCATTTGATAAAAGTCCAACAACCAATTTTTGATAAAAACTCTAAACAAGATGGGAATGGGAGTAACTTTTCTCAAAATAATCAAGGTCACCTACCACAAGCATGGCAAATATTATACTCAGTGGAGATAAACTGAGAGTCTTTCCTCTAAAATCTGGAACAGTCAAGACTGCCTCCTCTTGCCATTCCTATTCAACATAGTACTGGAAGTAATTGCCAGAGTAATTAGGCAAGAAAAAGATATCAAGGGCATTCAGGTAGGAAAGAAAGAAATCAAGTTCTCATTGCTTGCAGATGGTATGATACCATACTTAGAAAACCCTAAAGACACAATCAAAAAGCTTCTAGAAACAAGAAATCATATAGAAAAGTGGCAGACTACAAAATTAACATGCAAAAATCAATTACCTTCTTATACACAAATAATGCTAGAGTAGAAATGAACATTAAAAATCATTCCATTCACAATAGTGACATAGAATCTCAATACCCTGGAGTCAACTTAACTAAAGAGGGTGAAGGATCTATACAAGGAAAACTATTCCTAGGGATATATACTAGTAATACAAAAATACAATACAAAAATCCTTTCCTCACCTATATTCATTGCAGCACTGTTTACAATAGCTAGACTCTGGAAACAGCCTAGATGCCCCTCAATAGATGAATGGCTAAAGAAACTATGGTACATATATACAATGGAATATTATGCAGCCGTCAGAAGAGATGAAGTCATGAAATTTTCCTAAAAATGTCTGTATATGGAATCTTATTGTGCTGAGTGAAATAAGTAAGAGGAAGAGAGCTAAATACAGAATGGTCTCACTCATCTATGGATTTTGAGAAAATTGAAAGACATTTGTGTAATGATTCTCAGAGACATAAAGTTCACCACAGAGATTGATGGGTGTAGCCACAGAAATAATTACATTGAGAACCATCATAACAAAATGTGACTGAATGAGGGTAGTAGGAAGCCTGTGTAGAGTATAGGCTGGTGTGGGGTGGGGAGGAGGGACACTTGGGATATTAAAAAAGAAAAAAAAATCTATAAAACACTGCTTTAAGAAATAAAAGAGTACACAAGGAAATGGAGACACACACTCTGTTCATGGATTGGGAGGATTAACATAATTAAAATGGCAATTATCCCCAAAGATTTAATGCAATCCCTCTAAGGATATCCATGACATTCTTCAAAGAAGTAGATCAAACACTTCTGAAATTCATTTGGAACTTGAATGTCCACGAATAGCTAAAGCAACTCAGGAAAAAGAAGATGGGAGGAAGCACTTTCCACAATTTTAAAATGTATTACAAAGCAATAGTCATCAAAACAGCATGGTATAGACTAAAAGAAAGGCCCTTAGATCAATGGAATAGATTTGAGTATTCAGCAATGTTCCTCAGACATATAATCAATTAATCTATGATATAAAAAAGGTTCAAAAATCACCAAAAGGAGCAAGGAAATCCTCTTCAATGAGTGGTGTTGGGACAACTTGTCAGCCACATGCAAAAAAGCAAACTCAGACCTCCATCTAACATCATGCACAAAAAGTGCTAAGTCTAGTTAAATAAATAATTACACTAACAACTATTATGACAATGATAGAGAGTAATAGTATGCATGTCTGGAAGAACGACAGAGGCAAAGGAGGAGGAAAATGGACAACATTGGTGGCAGAAAGTTGCATTGGAGAAGGGGGTATACATTTTATGACATTTTACAAACATGTTTGTAACCACGTTGCTTAAATATATTATTAAATGTTTTCTCTTTTTTTATTTTTTGTATATAGAAAAGCCATGAATCTTTGTTTATTAATTTTGTAGCTTGCCATTTTTCTATACAAATCTATTGTTTCTAGAAGCTGGTTTGTAGAAAGAATCTTTAGGAATTTCTAAATACAGAATTATGTCACCTGCAAATAGTGAGAACTCCCTCATTTTCTCATATTTGTACTATATCACTAAAATACATTGCAAATGAGGTTCAGTAATCCAAAAGAACTGGAGCGGAGGAAGCTGGTACCTTATGTTAGCTTAGGCTTCAACTGAGTAATGAAGTGAAATACCAGTCATGGACAAGATGTTTCCAAAGACAAGAATATGAGGGACATACTGTAGTTGAATTGAGACAATGCAGAACAATGGGCAGATAGCCTATGATTAAGAAAGCGGGGGACACTTGAAGAGCAACACTTTGATACCACACTGTATGAAACAATGGGGAGAGTTGGATTTAGGTTCCCATCATCAGAACTGAACTTGAACCTCTCCTATATACAGGGCACGTGATAGTTTCAACTTCCAGGTATGTGGAAGTACCAGAAAACCTATCAAAAGTGAGAAAGCATTAGGTTGCACTGTAAAACATGGAAGACATTCATTATCTTAAGCAGAAAGAGCATTAGTATGGGAACTTCTGAGCTTAAAGCAAGAGATGAGAGGCTGAAACTAAATTTCCAGAGGTTATTCCAACATAGCACACAAAAAAATGGACCCCAGAGTAACAACACCCCTATTACTACCAGGGAAGAGGAAATGAGGGGGCTCACAAAGCTGTTTTTACCTCTAGATAGCAACTTGCCATAGGTAGCCTTTTCCAGTGGGATGGTGATTTATGAGCTCTGTGCTCAAAAATCAGGGGCCACTACTGGCAGTGCTTAGGAGACTAGAGATAGTACTATAATCAGCTGCATTCATCTTACCTATATACTATCTGTGTCTTCACCCTGGGAAATCTTTAACATTGGAACAAACCACCAGGATCCTCAGATGCTCTTGATTCTAGAAAGGAGTCAAGTCTATGAACAGCCATGCACTCTATTTCTGCTCCGAAATATCACATGTGTGCACTGCTTAAGAGGGAAACAATCCATCCCATAAATTAATCTGTAAAAGGGAAAAGAAAGTTTTTGGACTGTTTCTGATCACCAGATTCACAAGGACCACAAGGACAATGAGTACCATTTGCCAGATGCATTCCAAAAACATGACAATTCCCAAGGTCTGTGGTTCTATACTATCATTAAAGACCTAATGTTTTCCCGTTTTTCTACTGTCTTATTATCAGAGGTTGGTCCTTTCTTGACTGCAAAATGGCTGGGAGAGTTCTAGGTAATATACATTTGACCCTGTTGACAGAAACAAATGAGGCTATTTCTCTGCATTGTCTTTTAATCAGAAAAAATTATTCCCCAAAGGCCTCAGTAGACTTTCTCAGTGATATGCTATGAAGGAACTGTTTAACTAGAGGCCATATTTGGATAAGGTCAAAGCCCTGTGATAAATTTCTTATTATTTACTTAAAAAAACATTTGTTTTTGCTATCTTTTATTAAATTCACAATACCTTCTATTAAATTCTTTACTATATGAGTATTTTTAAATTTAATATACACATACCTATATATTATTCTGCTTTCTAATTGGACAGTATTGAAGGTCACAATTAATTTCTTGGAATCTCATTCCAAAGCATATTACCATAAAGATCTGTATTCTGAAATGACTAAAGTGTTTTTTTTCCCTATAATTCAGAAATTGACAGATATAAAGTGAATCTTTAAGATTCACTTTGGCTCACTAAAACCCAAAGATTACTAGAAACATTACTATATATCTAAAGAAGATTTTGATTGGAAAATGTTCAAAACTACTTTCATCATTAAAAGAGAAACCCTAATTACTCCAAAATTTTGCTTTCAAAATTCCTTATTCTCCACTTATTCTAGGAAACTTTGGTTTTGCAATATTTATTTTTAAGACATCATTATATAAATCGCTGCATACAGGGATAACTGTTTTATCTATTGTTTAAAAATATACTTAATAACAAGAGTCTTCTAAATTATAATTACTATAGCTAACATTTATATTTAAGTTCAACAATAAAATTTCACTGAAAGTATAAGCCTATTTTATGATTCCTACTGTAACATTTCTGCATATTCAATTGGGAAAACTCTGTGATCACCTCATTATACTGACGAGGAAACCAAGTTAAGAGAGATAATTGAGTTTTCCAGTAGTACTTTAACAGGAAAGTAGTAGAAAGTGGCATATCCCCAAATTCTGACTTCATACTCTCAGTCAAATTAACTGTCATGCTGCAATTAAGTTTATATAAAAAATTAGAAATAGGAGATAGAAAATTAGTATATCAAGTGGGCAGTTGCCTTGTATGTGGCCATCCTGGATTCGATCACTGTCTTTGCATATGGTTCCTCAAGTCTGCAAAGAGAGATTCCTGAGTCAGGAGTCAGTCTTAAGCAACAGTCAGGTGTGGCCCCAAAGCAAAACAGAGTTTAGAAATAGGTGTAAGGATTTGGCTTACTGGTGCCATGCCTTTGATCCTTCATAGTACACATACACAAAACATTCGGAAGTACTGCTCTCATACTGAATATAAAATGAATTTTATTTATTTCAAACCTTTACACCTTGGTAAACAATCCCTAGAGAGGAATGATTATTTCTCACTCACCAGAATGTAATCTTCTCTGGGCATTGCATGACAATGCAGAGTGAGCTACAGATACAGTGCTACACATCTACATCTTTCAGGATATAGTTTAAGACCCTCTTAGGTCTCAACCACCATACTTAATGTTAGAGCAGATGTGCATTTCCCCCTAACACACATGGTTACGACAAATTCTAACATGTAAAGTAGGGATTAACAATATAGCTACTAACAATGGGCCATTATAAAAATAAATAACAAAAATTATTGGATTGTAAGATCTCTTCCTTGACAACTTCTCAATTTCATTCTTTGCATAAAATTTTCAGTTGACCTGGGGTAATTAAACTGGTGGATAGAAAAGTATTCTAGGGGAAAATGACAGAGACCTGATATCTTGGAATCAATGGCCTGAGTACAATTCTCTAGATGGCAATTGCCATCCATTCTTGGTACTCCCTATACTACAATACATTCTACTTATGGTGAAGGGAGGGCTCATGATGGGAGATTCCTGTGAAATCCCCTTCATTTCGATCTTTAACTGCTCGAGGTTTTGTTGTTTGTTTGTTTGGTAGGGCCTCTAGTGGTCTCAGAAGTTTCAGGGGGCCATCAGCAATTCTCAACCAACAGGTTGTTGGTTCAGTACAAGGGCCAGAGGATACAAAGCAACTTGGCATTCTGCAGTGCTGGGTATATCCAAGTCATCCTATCGGTGTTGCATCCAAAGATGCATAAGGGACCATGTGGTGCCAAGAATTCAACCCGTGTTGAGCACAGTCTAGGCAGGTGCCCTAAACAATGTACTGCATCATAAGTTCTCAATTGGTTTTTAAATTCAGGCAACATAAAGCTGAAAATAAACACAAAGATCTATGACAACATGCAAACTCATACACTAAACTGATTAACAAAAGAAACCTAACATGAAGGCAAAGGTTATTTTGAGATAAACCCTCATAAATATTCTCTGCAACAGTTGATGTACAATCTTACCAGTTTGGTCAGGTTGTTGTTTTTGTTTTGCTTTGATTCTGGCAGTATTGAAATCACAGGCCCTTTGGTGCCTGTGCTTGACCATTGAGTCAGGTATTATTGTTACTTAAACAAGTACCACAGCAATAAAAACAGCAAATTAGGGGTTGAGTTCTTGTTGGGGGAGGAGAGTTGGGCTACACCCTGCAGTGATTAGTGCTTACCCTTAGCTTTGCACTCCGATATCACTTCTGGCAGTGCTCAGGTGACCGTAGGGAATATCAAGGATAGAACCTATGTCAGCCACATGCAAGACAAGAACCTTACATGTTGTACTAACCAGCTCCTTAAAAACCCTTTTGTTTGTCTTGGGTATCCAGTAGTACTCAGGACTTATTCTTGGATCTGCACTCAAGGATTACTCCTGGTGGCAATAAATTTTTAAAAACTTGTTCATTGAGAAGAAACCCAGGTAGGCTGATATCATTAAGTGGAATACGGTCCCTTTATAACTTCAACAAGTCTCTGTCTCCCTATTAAGAATTCTAAATGACAATGAGTTGCCTGAAAAGGCTCAGGTCGCTGATCACACACACTATTGAATAAATATTATGTCATCTAGATTGAATTGCACTTAGGGGTTTTAGGTTTAGTTTCTGAATCAGCTAGTTTCACTGTCTTCCACTTCTAGACTGTCCACAGATAAAGAGGAAAACTAGTTTTGAGCCATCCCACTCAGTTCCTGGGAAACAACTCAAATGAATGAAAGGGAAAGATGGAGCCAGAGCTATAGCAAAGCAGAGTGTTTGTCTTACATGCGGCCAACCCGGGTTTGAATCCTGACATCCTTTATGGTCCTCCCAGCCTGTCAGGAGTAATTTTTGAGAGCAGAGCCGGAGTAACCCATGAGTGCTTCCCAGATGTGCCTCAAAAACAACAAACAAAGTAACAATGAACCCTGGAGTTGGGCAGGGAATTTGCAGGCCTGCTGGTTTTCCAGGATCCCCCTGTGATAGTCCTAAAATGTCAAAAACACTAGCTTCCAAGGAGAATGATAGTTGAGACAAGAGCCAATAACTATTTTGGGGGGGGGGCACACCCATTTGATGCTCAGGGGTTACTCCTGGCTAAGCGCTCAGAAATTGCCCCTGGCTTAGGGGGACCATATGGGATGCCAGGGATCGAACTGCAGTCCTTCCTAGGCTAGTGCTTGCAAGGCAGACACCTTACCTCTAGCGCCACCTCACCGGCCCCAGATAACTACTAATTTTTTTAAAGATTTAAAGTTTTCTTTTATACAATGATTCCAAACAACAGAACTCCATGTTTAGATTATCTATGCAGAATCAATCACTATGACTGGAATAGTTTAACACAACCTTTGAGAACATCTCTGAATGGGGACACATGTGGCAAAAGGGCCCACACAACAACAGCTTCTTTTTGGTCATGCCATCACCCAAATATTCAAGCATAGGGGATAAAAATCTTCATATTGTTTAGAGATTCTTCTTGACTTTGAAAATCTTGTATGCAGCACTGTATCTAGTGCTTCACAGTAATGCAAAAGCCCCAAAGGTATAATGATGCTAAACATCTAATTTCTTCCAGCTTTTATGTGTCTATCAGCATTAGAATAGAGTCGTTAACATCTCAGATTGACCTTGCTTTTTGATATTTCTAAGAAATATCATTTTCTCAAGAAAGCAGGAGGATGACTTGAAATTAGTAACTGATAGTTCAGAAAGTATGTGACGTTGATAGTTTAAGAGCATATTGGTCCAACTTTCTAGAATATTTGGTCTGTCACTTAACTTCAAGACAGGCATTGTTTCATAAAATGAAAAAAAGCTGGAAAGACAACAGTCCATCTTATAGAAACAGACCGCTACTAGTACTCCCTAATAAAAAAATAAAAATAAAACATTATTTCTATAATAATAAAGATTTTTAAATAATAAAAAATAATTACTTATATACAAGTGCTATCTGATACACAAAAGTGCCAGAATGTTTAATCCATCACAACCAACTTCCACTATACCTGCAACATCCTAATGAAATGATACTTGAGAGATGAGAAACTTTTAGCTTCTCACTCACACACTAACTGGGGAAGTCAAATAACAGGAGAAGGCTCTAAACAGTTCAAAGCATTTTGTTTTGCTTTGGAACATCCCTAGCAATGTTCAGAGACAACTCCTGGTTCTATGGTCACAAATCATTTCTGCCAGCCTCAGAGGAGTAGATGGGATGCCAGAGATCAAACCTAGCTAGAAAGCATGCAAGGCAAACACCCTATACACTGTACTATTGATCTGGTCCCACAACTTAAAACTTTTGTGACAAAAATATTCCTAAGGGACTAAGAAAGTATAATACACTTCATCAGGCAACAGAAATTTTACATATAAAAAAGTCAGGGAATAAAACTTTGGTTAGAACAGAAAATTATTTGTTTAGTTGAAACATGAGACAGTCTTAGGGAAGAGGCTAGAGATGGGGGGTGAACTGTCAGTTGACAGGGAATTATTATCAAGTGTCTGATAGAATTTCACGAAAATTGTTTGTATTCAATTATGCTCAATAAGATGTCATAGAAGATTTTAAAGAATAGCAAAAAGATTGGAACAGCACTGTGTAAGACACCGTAAAGACCAGCTAGTAGGCTATTGTAATTGTTCATATGCCGCCAGAGCAAGATTAATGATGTGGAAATATTGAAAAATAGCAAACTAAAGAGCAATTCCTAGGATGGCATCTACAGTATTTAGATAATAACTGGTAGTGTCAAAAAGGAAGATAAAATTGAGTATAAATATGATGCTTTTGGCATAGGTAGCTGAAGATACAGATATAAGAAAAGACAAAGAAAATCCAATTTCACCAGGATGATCAGCTTTTCTTTGGATATAAGTGCTAATAGTAGCAGAAAAGAAGTCAAGAAAGAATATTTAAATGTATGGGCCAGAGTAGTGGTACAGGTGGTAGGACATTTGCCTTGCATGTGCTAACCTAGAGTGGACAACAGTTCGATCCCCCAGGTGTTCCATATGGTCCCCTAAGCCAGGAGGGATTTCTGAACACATAGCTAGCTGAGCACACACTCTGAGCATCACCCAGGTGTGGCCCCAAAACAAACAAAAAAAAAAAAAAGAAAGAAATTTAAAATGTAAAGTCTTAGTCCAGGAAGTGAAGGACAATGCTGCATAAGTGAGAAGGTAGAGTAAGTAGAAAAGTGATGAGTAATCACTCATCTAGAGGATGTAGACCAGAAGACTTATGACTATAGTTTGGCGGAGGAATAGGAAGGAGAGAATGTAAAAATGACAGAGAAAGTCTTCAACCCTGAGAACAGCTAGGTGTACTCTATCGCATCCATACCCCCCTCCCCCCCCACAAAAGTTAACCAGTTGATTCAATGCATCCAGGGCTGAAAGTAACTAATCAAGACACAATGAAGAAGTCATGATAATAATATAGAATGAGCAGGTGGGAGAAAAAACAGAATGACCCAGTCTTTGAAAAACGATGTAGAAGGCAAAAGGTGCTCTAGCCTCAGGGACAAAGGAAGGCTTAATTATAAGGAGAGAATAAGCATAACTGTTAGTAAGGAAAGGAGTGTGGGGCAAACAATACAGGCCAAGCAGATATGGGAATTCAGAGAAGTTTGGCTTGAAATGAGCTTGAGGTGGACATTGTAATTGCAGCAAGAATCTGGAAACTTTGGGAGATAATGTAAATACATGCTTAGCTTATGTGATAGAAGTTTTTTTGTTTTTGTTTTTGTTTTTTTTTAAATAACTAAAACCCAACTAGAATCATGCTTGTACTCTTGATGCTTAAATAAAGACGTGAAAAAAAAAAAGATAGAGAAAAGTGTTTTGGGCAACATAAAACAGAGGCAGACTAAATAAAAGAGAGAAGATAAGAGTCGGATGCCACTTGCTTAAAAAATTGTATAAACCTGGGGCCCGGGAGATAGCATGGAGGTAAGGCATTTGCCTTTCATGCAAAAGGTCATAGGTTCGAATCCCGGTGCCCCATATGGTCCCCCGTACCTGCCAGGAGCAATTTCTGAGCATGGAGTCAGTAGTAACCCCTGAGCACTGCCGGGTGGGAGCCAAAAACCACACAAAAAAAATTGTATGAACCCAATATTTCACTCATAATTATGGGAAACCTGAAGAATTCAATCTTTATATTTTGAGCTGGGAATAGTTTTGTAATAACCCACTGACCCAAAAAATACTGGCAAGAAGAACCACAACTTAAGATTTCTTTAGATCCTGCAAACTTTTCATGCAGAAACTAAAACCAATTAGAAAACAACGATCAATATACTGTTTTTCCAATAAATGAAGTATAACACAATCAGATCACTAAAAGACCCAACTTAAAATTCAAGATTCTATTAAAAAGTGAAGACTTATCATGAGATGAATACCCTTAATGAAGTCTAGTTACAACCTGCCAAGTCCCATTTAAGTAAAATGAAAACCAATTACCCCCCATCATTTCCCTGCTTAATGTAATAATGACCAAATTGGCAACATTTTTTCCCTAGTACCTGAGATGTTCTTATCAATAATTTGAGCTCTTAAATGGCACCAGTTCTCACCAACTCTTACTTGCTGTTAGGGCTGTTAGCAGCAGCTGGTTCCTAGGTTCAATGTCCTCTCTGTGGGTAACACAAAGAACACCTATACAAACTTTACTGGCCTAAGGCACTATTGTCTGCCACTGGTGAAATGGTTTGTATAAAATCCATATATTGAGTTAAACAGAAATGAAATAAAGTCTGAGCGTGACAGAATGTCAGTTATAGAGTTGGTAAAATAGTCCTTTGAAAACTTATTAACTTTGGCAGATTTTTATTTGAAGAATTCTGTTTAAATATTTCTTGGGGTAGGGGCAAAAATAGTACAGTGGGTAGGGCTTTTGGCTTGCATGAGGCTGACCAGAGTTCAATCCCTAGCATCCCATTTGGTCATTGAAGTACTGCCAGGAGTAACAGCAAGTTATTTCATTGTGTAGGGTTATATAAATTACAAGTGTAAGTCTTGGTCTCAATAGACTACAGAGTACTTACTGAGTAAAAGGAGGGATTCCAAATACTAAAAAAGTTGGCACCGATGACTTAAAAAATAAATGTATGGTTGAATGATTTAAAAATGACACAGGTGGGGCTGGAGAGGTGGCGCAAGCAGTAGGGTGTTTGCCTTGCATGTGCTAACCTAGGATGAACTGAAGTTTGATCCCCTGGCGTCCCATATGGTCTCCCAAGGCAGGAGCGATTTCAGACCACATAGCCAGGAATAACCACTGAGCATTACCAGGTGAGGTCCAAAAACACAGGTATAAAGACAAAAGCTCAATATAAGAAGTTTTGTGAGGGAAAAAAATCATTAAAAAGAAACCATGCTTATGTATACAGCATACTAATGAGAGCTAACATTTGAAATGTTGAGTTCTGACTTGTAGGATAATTTCATATATTAATCTGCTAGTTTTATCCAACATGCCAATGAGGGAGGTAAAGCAAACATTATTATTCCCATTCTACAGGCAGATAACTGAGAGGCAAGGGAGGTTTAAGATAAGTTTAAATTAAGTGAAGTGAAGTGAAGTGAAGTGAAGTGAAGTGAAGTGAAGTGAAGTGAAGTGAAGTGAAGTGACTTGCCCAGAAGCAACTCTCTGCAGTAAGTGCTGGAGGTGGGATTCAAATTCAGGTCTCTTCTCACTAAATTCCATGGTTCTCTACCTTAGCAGTAAATACTTTCTTGGCTAACAAATTATTTTTTTCATCTTGTCTTTTAAATGGAGTAGTTCTTGAATTTAGTGAGTTTTTGGGGGCTGTGTGTGTATAAGGAGGGTTGGTCATATCCCAGTGAAAATGTTTTTTCAGGGGGCTGGAGAGGTGGCATAAGTGGTAAGGCATCTGCCTTGCATGTATTAGCATAGGATGGACTGTGGTTCAATCCCCCGCATCCTATATGGTCCCCCAAGCCAGGAGCAAATTCTGAGCACATAGCCAGGTGTAACCCTGAGCGTCACCAGGTGTGGCTGAAAACAAATAAACAAACAAACAAAAAATACCCTAAAAAGTTTTTTTAGTTAGACTTTCAAGAGTGTAGGGATAAAAAGGTTCATTTATTGTCCTCAGGAAGCAAACCAACAGCAAAAACAAAGTGTGTGTATGTGTGTGCATTGGGGCATTTGCAGGGATTTGTGATGAAGACCTACTGCTTCACCAGCAGAATTTAAATTTAGGAAGAAGAAATTCTGATGGAGGAGCTATGATAGCTGTATCAAAATGCAAACACAGTATAACTGGACTATCTTAATAATGACAAAAATGGCAAATATGATTTATATTGTATGACAGTATGATAAGATATGATAGTATGATTCAGGCATATTGTATGACACTATGATTAAAAGCAGTGAAATATATGGGGCTGGAGAGATAGCATAGTGGAAGGGCATTTGCCTTGCAAGTGGCTGACCCAGGACCGATGTTGGTTCGAATACCGGCCTCCCATATGGTCCCTCATGCCTGTTAGGAGCGATTTCTGAGCACAGAGCTAGGAGTAACCCCTGAGCACTTCCTGGTGTGACCCAAAAACAAAACAAAAAAATAAAAGCAGTGAAATATATTTTTGAAATCACAATAAAGCTCTTGAAATATTGTTATACAAATGATAAGTTACTGTTGAATACAATCCACCATTTTTGTTGGTTGATACTATACCTGCCGCTCTTCCTTTAAATATAATGCATATTTTAAGTAAGATCCCAAACAAGAAAAAACAAAATCTCATGTCCCATTTGACTAGATTCACATTGTGGGTATCTGAAGTCAAAGGAATCTTAGAGAGCAAGGCAGAATACTATCACTACAGACCCCTGTCATTTACATGACTTTCCCCCGAAACACTAAAAGGTCTCCATAGTGGGGTGTTACCTGACATCTGATTAATCTTTTATTGAACAGCAAGGAATAGGAGAATAAATGCTATCTATTCCAAATCATTGACTATTCAGTACTGGTGTTTGGCAACTCTTCTTCCAACATACTTTGAATTGTAAACTTCATGAACATAGGAACTTGTCTGATATCTTTGCTGTACATTTAGAATGTAGTAAAGAACAGAAGTAGGGAAAGGTAGGAAACAAGAAAGGAGAGAAGGGGGAGATGGATGGCTTTATAAATACATCCAAACAGGCAGCCAGAGAGAACTTGGGATCTGTCCCATCTAAAATAACTGGTAGTTCACCAAGTCGACTTGATTCTATCAAAATGCTATTTTTCTCAAGGACCATGCTTAGCCAGCATGGCAGGCCCATCAATAATACTGGAGCCATCTATCATCTGTTGGAGAGAAATAATGGGAATTCAGAACAATTCAGTAAAGGGTCATCATATGCAATTAATCCTCAGACTATGCTTGGAGATCTGGCTTGTTAACCTCTAGGATTTCCCCCTGGAAGCTCCCAAGCCAATTTGAGAATATAACTATATAAATTCTAAACCCATTTTACAAGATTCCCATTATTGTCACCAGTAATTATTCTCCAATTTCTAATCATCTCATTTGCAATACATCATGGTGTAGGGTCAGGAAAAAGGTCATTAACAAGGTGCTTATCCACCATTGAGATCTATGAGGTGCTTTGAAAAATTATTTTCACATTTATTTATTTTTTGGGGGGAAAGAGTATTCCTACAAGGAGTTCACGGAGCCTGAGAGTGACTCATGGCTCGTCCCTATAATGCACTACTTGACCATGTGGTGCTGAGAACCAATGTGTGAGGGAATGGCCAGCAACAAGACTTAAAAGTAAAAAAAAAAAAAAATGAAGGACTGGAAAGATTATAAACATAAGACGCATGCATTGGTACACTATCCTGGTTCATCCCAAACCTCATGGCACCTTGAGCATTGCCAGAGAAAGTCTGGAAGGCCCTACCAGGCAAGCAACTGTTTTACATGGTAGTAGCTACAAACAGTTGTAATATTCAAGTAACAGAGAATAAAAGATAACATCATTCATGTCATAATTTAGAATCTGAGAAAAGCAATCATCATAATTAATGATTATTCATGGAATATGGCAGTGTTACATTTCTAAGAGTTAATTACTTTGTAACTACTTTGGGAGGTTTCTAGATTTAAAATTTAATTCACCTTGTTCTTTAGAAATAGAGACTATGTTCTTCTGGGCCTAGGAAAGGAAGCTAACTTCATCTTCTTATAGAAAGGGGAAAGACTATCTCCTGAATTCCACCAAGTATTTGAGAGAATCAGGATCACTGATGATTATTGTTTTAATTCTTTAAAAAAAATACCACAACAAGCTAGACACAGAAGGGACCACATATACTAGCGGCAAGAGGGACTAAGGAGGGGCGATTTGGGATGCATGCTGGGAACAGGGGTGGAGGGAGGACACCATTGGTGGTGGGAATGCCCCTGATTCAATGTCACTACGTACCTTAAATACTACCGTGAATGATTTGTAATTCATTTTTGTCAAAATAAAAGTTATTAATAAAAAAATGGAAAATTGAAGATAAGAGAAAAATACCACATAAGTCCAATTAGAAAATGAATAGTAAGATGTACAAAAAATCTAACTGTGAATAAATGAATATAAAAAAATTTTTGGAAAACTCATTATGCCTTGAGAAGAAATTTTTCAGATTAAGCTTCCATTCTAGTCAAACTAAAAAATGTCATTCCAGTGGGAATAACAATGAGTCCTTTTCTTTATTATCTGATATGCAATGAAGTGAAATACTCCTTTTATTAATAAGTTATTAATAATTATTAATTGAAGTGTTTGCCTAGCAGAATCAAATAGTTAAACAAGTGTTTACCTTGCATTACTCAAATAGTTCTTTTCACAATTTGCAAAGTAGGTCAAGTTGAATCCGAAGTTACTGAGTACTGATAAACAAGCAAATGGCAATGCAGTAACAATTTACTATATTCTCTAATACCTAACATTTTTAATGACCTAGGAATAGCATATAATCAAGTCAGCCATCAATTACTCTCACATTTCTTCTTGAAAGCCTGTCCTATAAGTGAAGTTTACAATAAAATGACTTTTTTGGGGGGTATTTTTTGTAAGTAATTTTCTTGAAATAAACTCTAAATGAATTAAGGAAAAATTTATCAAAAACAGCATTACTGAGAACCCACACCTACAGTGTTTATCAGATAGAGCTACACTATTGTCAACAAATAGCTAAAAGAACATTTTTGGAAGTCTGGACTGGTTCTTAATTTCCTAAGAACCAAAGGTACAGAAGGGAAGGAGGGGAGAGAGAGAAAAAATGAACAGGAGTTAAATAAGGTACAGGCTTGTTTGTGGTTGACTGACCCAGATTCAATCCCTAGCATAATATGTTCCCCACAGTATCTGAATTCTCAGCACCTGAGACCTCCAAGCTATTTAGAGAGCACCACTGGGCACCTTATGCTATCCTAGTACAGGCCCCTCTGAGCACCCACACCCAAGAACCCAAAGACTAGAACCAGAATAAATAGCCAAAGTTATAAGGAAATAGTACTTGACAATAACAGAGGGGTTGCTATGGCAAATTCACTGAATGATGGAGTGTTTTCTTAAAATGTGGGGGGGGGGTGGGGAGCTGGGCGGTGGCGCTGGAGGTAAGGTGCCTGCCTTGCCTGTGCTAACCTAGGACAGTCCGTGGTTCGATCCCCTGGTTCCCCATATGGTCCCCCGTGCCTACCAGGAGCGACTTCTGAGCGAATAGCCAGGAGTAACCCCTGAGTGTCACTGGGTGTGGCCCAAAAAAACTAAAAAAAAAAAAATGTGGGGAGGTTTGGGATACAAAAGATTTGAATGTTATAATGGACAAAACTCCAGATAAAGAGATACTGCAGGAAAAATTATGCCAGAAGATGCTTGTGTTAGAAGACTCTTTAAAATGCCTTAGTGCAAAACTGTTAAGAGAGCAAGTGAGGAAGGCGGGTACCTGCATATATACCAATTGAATAGTTCTTATATAGTCTATTTGATTGGACATTATCTGAACAATGGGACTGGTCATTATTCTCCAGGCAATCTGATTGAACTTTTGTTGGTAATCTTATTGGTCATTTTGTGATCTACTGACTGGAGTTGTAAAATTTCACTTACACAGGGAGTAACCAAATGGAAACAGTTAAGTGGTGGGAAATACAGAGAATATATAATCACAGATCATGAGTTGTTGGACCTGTTGTACTGAGCATGAGATTGTGGGAACCTTGAGAACCATAAATACATAGTTGTAATCATAAACAAATAGCTGGTGGTCACTGTAAGTAGTCTACTTGCTGTGTCAAGAATGTAAAAAAAAATTAAGACATTTTATGGCACTTAATGTTATCTACATTTGGAAATAAAATGTTATCTAAATAGATAGTATAAATATCACTGACAACTCTCAATAAAGTTTCCCCCAATACTGACTAGTGTCTTAGAAACAATCCTTTCATCACAACTCCCAATCCAATAGTTACTGAGAACAAGTTGGGGGAGGAAAAAGCTTATTTCTGTTCAATGTCCAGGAAAACCCTGAACAGTGGTTGAGCTCCTCCTGTAACTTTCCCTGTCTTGACCTGATGCACTATCATAAATTTTTAACATAACTGTTTCAAGGTCTAATGAAAAAGTTATTAAGTATTGACTTTAGCTGTAACTCCTCTGTGATGCTCTGTTGATTAACAGGAAAAGTGGCATCTGGAGGCCAAGGAGAATCAGATATTCATGTACTATTATCAAGTTAATAAACCATCCAGTGGCAATGATTTAGAAGAACTTCCACCAGGACTGACTGCAAAGGCAGAAAAGAAATTCACCTGTAATTAACTTAAGACACAACAGTTAATGGTTAATCCTTTCTATGTAAATTATTTAAGAGGCAGTGTTTGCAAGAGCAAGTGACAAACATTCCAAGAGATCAAAACAACAGTTTTATACCTGAACTTAAAGAAACCTTAATTGTCTTCATTTACAGGTGAAAAACGGGGGCCTCCTAGAGTCTATGTTACTTCATATATTACAATACTTAACTCAAGTAACAAGTCAGAAGTAGCAGAGTTGATATTAAAAATAAGATTTAATTTAGCTTTTCTGTTATGGAGGCTAGCTTTTGTTGGCATGGGGTATGGGGAAGTCCCAGGCAAAGGCCTTTTCCATAGTGTAGGGGGTGTTGGGGGGCCAGGGAGGCTCCCAGCCATAACCCCTCTCCTTCTTCCTGGACTTCAGGGCCATCCTTGCGTGCCTACCAGGGGGCCAGAGAGGTGGGTGCCAGAGAGGAATCTAATGGGAACCCCAGGCCTTCCCCAACCCCATCCACCACAAGCATAGTCACATTAAAATGGGAAAATACTATACATACAAACAGGTTCTTATCTAATAGAAATAGGAACACACAAATCTTGTAATGCAGTGGGACCTTACACCCTGAACATTGTCATAATGACCTGTCTCAGGCCTCAGAAGACTGGGTATTGTCCATTCACCCCTGAACCAAGGATGCCATCTACGAAACAACCACAGTTGTCTATAACATAACCTGGAAGCAATCCTCTACCAGGGAAGATCCTACCGCTGCCCTGGCATCAACCTACTCCAAAGAGGATTCCCTTAATACTCAGAAGACTTAACAAGAACAATAATCTGCTTTCAGGGTAGGGCGCTCCGCATTGCCCTCTAATTGTGAGGTGAAACTTAAGGATGCTCCACATCATCCTGACTTCAATGTAGGATATGTGCAGCATCCAGAAACCTGACACCAACAACAGCGATTGTGCAGGGGGGGGGG
>PVKC010006308.1:18350-31392 GCA_004027635.1 Crocidura indochinensis | reverse complement strand
AAAAAAAAAAAAAAAAAAAAAAAAGTGATTTAGGAAACTTAAAATAACTGTGAATTTTGCTCAATTCTTATATTAAAGATACTATATCATATCTTATAATTAATGTTATATTATAATCTTTTACTCAGAGAAAAATTAATTATTTAATATAGATTTCTTATAAGAATTTGTTACCTGTCTACTTTTTATGCTTTGTTTGCAGGTCTGGGTCCAAGAGCTCCCCAAAAAATCAATGTGACTCTGATCAGGTCCAGCACTACCAGGTCTCCAGGGGCTGTTCTTTATTACCTGTATATGGTAATCCATGTATAAGCAACTTCCATGACTTCATTGTTCCTAAGAGCTGTATAGTATTCCATTGTGTAGATATACCATATTTTCTTTATCCGGTCATTGTTCTCAGGCACTACTTGGGTTGTTTCTAGGTTCTGCCTATTGCAAATAGTGCTGCAATGAACAGCATTGAGATTTTTTTTTTTTTTGATCCTTAGGGGTATATTCTCAAGAGCAGTATTGCTAGATCCAATGAAAACTCAATTTCTAGTTTTATGAGGATTTTTGTCATATGGTTCTTTAAAAGACTAGGCCAGTTGACAATCCAATTAAGAATGAATGGCAGGGACCAGAGAGGTGGCGCTAGAGGTAAGGTGTCTGCCTTGCAAGCGCTAGCCAAGGAAGGACCGTGGTTCTGTCCCCTGGCGTTTGATATGGTCCCCTGAAACCAGGGGCGATTTCTGAGTGCTTAGCCAGGATTAACCCCTGAGCATCAAATGGCTGTGGCCTAGAAAACAAGCAAAAAAGCAAAACAAAAACAAAATGAAAAGAGAGGAATTTGTTCTTTTTGTGGAGAAGGTGGGGTTTTCAATCTTAGTATAAATTATGTATTATGATTTTAAATTAAGAAATTCTATTCGGAGGCCGGGCGGTGGCGCTGGAGGTAAGGTGCCTGCTTTGCCTGCAATAGCCTAGGATGGACCGCAGTTTGATCCCCCCATTTCCCATATGGTCCCCCAAGCCAGGAGCGACTTCTGAGTGCATAGCCAGGAGTAATTCCTGAGCTTCACTGGGTGTGACCCAAAAACCAAAAAAAAAAAAAAAAATCTATTCAAAATAAACTTATCTTCCTAAAACACTGCAGTCTTGAATATTTGTAAAAAAAAAAAATTGAAAACTGGCAGTCATTTGTTAATTTAAAATATCCATGGGCTATCATTATCTCTATCAAGGTAAAATTTTTTGGTCAACTATTTTTTTTTTTTGGTTTTTGGGTCACACCCGGCAGTGCTCAGGGGTTACTCCTGGCTCCATGCTCAGAAATTGCTCCTGGCAGGCACGAGGGACCAAATGGGGCACCGGGATTAGAACTGATGACCTTTTGCATGAAAGGCAAACGCCTTACCTCCATGCTATCTCCCGGGCCCCTGGTCAACTATTTTAAATGAAGAAAATAGTTTTGTTTTTGGCTTGGGACATAGGTTACAGTTTTGCTCTTAATTTTAAAATGAATGATCTAGGATTGCTAAAATTTATCTTTTGAGTTCATACTTTCAAATATATTTTGCTAATACTTTATAGGGCAGCAAATATATATATCCCTAATTCTTTTCTAAAATGAAAAGTAAGCAAAAGCAAAGCGAAACGTCTGTGACCCTGACACCAATATTATCTATAGCTTCTTTCTCACAAAGAGGCTGAACTTATCTCTAGTTCTTGTCCTAGGCTGCTTCTTCATTCACAACCTCTACTAACCTCTGTTATTCTCATCCTAAGACAATCATATATATACACTTACTTTTTTTTCCTTAAATGTTTAATCCTTTCATGCCATTGTTTTCTCACACCCTCCTCTCATCTCATATTTTTCTCAGGAAAGTGAGTTAGATTAGAATGACTTCCACTAGCAATTTTTTAATGAAAGGTGTTATCTCTATAATATTTAGTTTTCTCATACAAGCATATAATGCATTGTCTTTCTTTAGGCTACGCAATGTCTTTTTGTATGTTTGTAAAATTTTATTCATCATATCATTGACTATTATAATTTTCATTAAAGTTATATTAACTGAACTTTAATATTTGAAACACTTGGAGTTTCAAATGTTACTGATATGTTGGTTTGCTAATTTATGTTTGAATTCAGTTGAAGTCTTTTAGGAATTGCTTCTAACTCTGTAATCAGGGATGGCACATGAAAGTGCCAGGGTTGGAACCTGGTGTATAAGTATATGCATCAACCTCTTTAGAATATTTCCAGTTTTGAGGCTGGAGTGATAGCACAGTGGTAGGGTGTTTGCCTTACATGTGGCCTGCCGGGGCATACCTAAGCTTTAAGGGGGCTCAGCCCACCAGATGTATCCTCAGATTTTCCTGGTGGGTAGAAATAATTTAACCCCCATGGGGTTTCTCAAAAGGCCCGCTGTGGACTCCTTTTTCCCCAGCGTGGATGGTTGAGAAATTTCCAAAGAGATGCCTGGCATTGCATTTTTAGCCAGTATCGGAATATTTCTCCTTTGCATGTATCAGGCAAAAATATTGGCCTCTTTCAAATAATTTGGCCCCGAAATTCTAGCACCAAAGTTTGAGAACCCCTAAAAAAGCAAAGACAATACTCTTTCTCTCTTTCAAATATGTCCTTGCAGCTGCATTTTCTGGTAATTAAGGGCATAACCAGAATACAGATTTTGACTTTTGTCCCTCCTTTAGAAATAGGGAAACTCTTTCTTGGGGATTTGGCTCCTCCCTTCCTTTAACCTCTAAATACAATGGGAGTTCAGCCTAGAAAGACCAAGTTCCTAGATATTTTCTTCTCCCTTCTAATCCTTAGTTTGCAATTAAAGTAAGCTTGCAAAGAGTTACCTTGAGTTGTGACCTTCTCTTTTGTAACCAAGAATTTTTACAGTCACACCCATAGCTTAGGTATTGTTACTGTTGTACTCTGCTTTGTGATTATAATTATTCTTTACCTCTGGCTAATTTTGCCCCTATAAATTCCCCTGCTCAAAAAAATTAAACTTGTAACACTCTTGCCAGAAATGTGTTGACCCCATATACTGCATGTGGTTTCATTATTTCATATTTCATATTCGTCCACTCACGTTACCCATTTTTCTCCCGTGAAAAGTTTATGACCCATGAGAATTGCTGAGATTCAAGACGACTACAACAGTGGCCAATCCTGGACTGACCTGAGTTTGATTCCTGGCATTCTATATGATCCCCAAGCCTGCCAGGAGTAATTTCTGAGCTTAGAGCCAGGAGAAAAGTCTGAGTGCCTCCAGGTGTGGCCCCAAACCAAACCAAAACAAAATAGATTATTTCCAGTTTTGAGTTGAAGCCTTCTTGGCAATTTCCATTAATTTTCTGTGTAGACAGTCACTGATTTATAAAGCATCCGTTTCCTTTATATTTTAAAGTATTTTCTGCATCTTTTTATCTGTTCTTATTTGTGCAACAGTTATTTTTTTTGAAGTTTTACATTCAATAGCTACTATAACAGATTGCAAGAATACTACATACTTTTGTCTGGATTTTACCTTTACTTTGTGACAATATTGCAAGTTGACTGACATGCCACTAATCCTAACTATGAGTACTTGTACATGGATTTGTTTCTTCTTATCATTATTATATGGGTCATAACTGACTGTACTCAGAACTTACTCTTGGCTCTGTTCTTAGGGTTAACTCCTGGTGGAAAGTAAGAAACAATATTTGGTACCAGTGATCAAATCTGTGTCAACTATGTACAAGTCTTACTTTCTATAATATCTCTCTGGCCCTCATTTAAAAATGTTTTTAGTGTTATGAATAAAAGCATTATTTGGGTATCAATTCATCCTGAATTTATTGAGGCCCCATCTGAATTAGTACTGAAAATTTGATAAAATATCAACTCTAATTTTAAAATGTCTTCTTGCCAATGAAATTTAGTACATTTTATAATGTTTTACTAGTTTACTGTGAAAGAATATATTTTTAATGTACCAAATAGAGCAAACTCGAATTTATCACTTTTTCTACTTAAAATGTGCTTGAAACATTTTTTTTTTTCTGAAATTTCTCACCTCATTTTATTTCAATCATACTGTGGGAATTCTGAAAAACAAACATTATTTCTCTTACAAGTTGTCATCATTCGGTGGATTCAGATTTGCAGTGTAAATAATTTCCTAACCCTGCTCAATTTTCTCCATTCTACTGGTTGGGAGTTTGCATTCTTAATATTTCTTGGCTGCCAAGCCTTGGTGACCTGCCCAGTCTTAAGTCTTGTGTCCTTTCATTTCATGTTCCACATTGTCATCCTCTGTATTTTATTCTTGCTTTCAAAAAACATGAAGAACTGAAAGCATCACTTTACAAATTCAAACAAAACATGCATGTGGGGCATAATTGAACCAATCATTCAGCTTCCTCTAATAAAAAGAAGAATATAATGGTATACATCTTAAACACGACATGCACAAGAATGTGACTTCAATAATCAAAAAGAAATATATAGAATGAAACATCTATTTACAAACTTTACCCGACCCAATGCTCCATTTCTATTTGTTAATAAACAGAAACTTCACTTTGTTGATTGGGTGATGTGGGCCACGTCTGAATGTTTTCAAATCTGGTTCTAGGCATAGGAATCACTCCTGGCAGGGATCTAGAAGGACTGTGTCTTGTGTTAGCTAGAAACCAGGTTTGTTTTGTGCTAGAAAAGTCCCTTAGTCATTCTACTAACTCTGACCTCAGACAATACATCTCCAGGGTTTCTCCATTGGATTCTTTGCAACTCTCAGAGTTACTGAAAAATAACACAGGATCAAGTATCTATATCTATGTTGGTGTTGAGATCATAAAGCATATTTGGTTATTTAAATCACACAAATAACATACCTTAAGAAATTTCACATCTCAAGTACTCTATTTACACAAGTAGTTTCTCTTTGACATATAAATCAGCAGATTCAGAAAAGGTTCAGTACTATAAAAAAAAAAGTTATAAGAACACCTTTGTTCCAGGGCTATGAATCCCAGTAGGGCACAAAAGTGGTGCAGATACATATTAAATACAGATGAGTCCTACTGAGTTCTCTCATGAAGAAATGAATTGTTGATTTCAATACACATTTGTGAGAAACAACATTGTTCTTTGTACACAAAAATTTTTAGGGGCTGGAGACAGAGCACAGTGGTAGGATGTTTTCCTTGTAAGCAGCTGATCCAGGATAAATGGTAGTTAGAATCCTGGCATCTCATAAGATCCACCGGAGCCTGTCAAGGGCGATTTCTGAGCACGAGCCAGGAGTAACCCCGAGAGCTGCCGGGTGTGACCCAAAAACTAAAACAAAAAAAAAAAAAAAGAAAGATTTTATATGAACTGAAAAGTGAATTATGACTCCTTCTAATTGGCTTCTACTTTGCTTCTGCCTAAGTCATTAGTGGTTTCTGATCAATGCCCAAGGTTTGCTCAATGTTCTGGGAAGAAGAGATTGGCTGAGATCTGTGGGATTGATGCTGATATTCACCCCCCTACCAGGTACACGTCTCATGCAAATATGATTTTGAAATACCATGTTCATGCTAAATAGTTAAGCTTCTTAAACTTTCTCTCATAGATTACCTCTGAAAATTAGTTACTAAATATTTAGATAGACAGAGAAGGCAAGCTGTTTTTCAAAATCCAAATATGTTTTGTTATCCAAGTATAAATTTTTATTTCTGATTATTATTAAATGGGGTAACATATGAGACTTTAAGCTATATTATATTACATTGCTGCAAAAAGCTAACTGAAAAAAAAAGGCGAACATTGGGGAAATAGGTTTACCTCTTTTTTATTCTTCTTCTTCTTTTTTTTTTTTTTCTGATTTACACCCAGTGGGGCTCAGGGATATTCCTGGTTCTATACTCAGAAATCTCTCCTGACAGACTTGGGGGATGGTATGAGATGCAGGGGTTCAAATTCAGGTCCATCCTAGGATGGCCAATGAAAGGCAAATGCCCTACCACTGTGATATCGCTCTGGGTCCCCTTTACTTCATTTTCTGATTAAAAGTGGAAAGTTGTAGCAGAGCTATAGCACAGTGGGTCGGGTAGTTGTCTTGCATGTGGCTGACCTGGGTATGATCCCTGGCATCCCATATGGTCCCCGAACCTGCCAGGAGCAATTTCTGAGTGCAGACCAGGAGGAACTTTGAGTGTGACAAAAAATGTAAAAAGAAAGGAGTAAAGAAAAAAAATGCCTTATTTGCTAAATAGCAAACATATTTATATAGGAAATTATTTCACACCATTATTCAATATATTCAACTTGCCACTAGGTGTGACCAAAAAAAGTAAAAAAGAATAATGTAAAGAAAAAATGCCTTATTTGCTAAATGTCAAAGCATCTTTTTTATAAGAAATTATTCCACACAATA
Organism: Crocidura indochinensis; assembly: GCA_004027635.1. Lineage (NCBI taxonomy): Eukaryota > Metazoa > Chordata > Mammalia > Eulipotyphla > Soricidae > Crocidura > Crocidura indochinensis. The sequence goes on along the minus strand of PVKC010006308.1, from coordinate 24,982 downwards.
ATTCAATATACACATACTCTTAGGAAGCAAGCATTTCCTCTAGGTTTCATCACTGAAATTATCCCCACACAAATAGTTTCTGATCACCTGAGCAAAGTTTCAACATTTAGAAATGTCTGATCTCAATATCACTTATGCTAGTAGGTATCCCAGAAGCCATTTGTCCATTTAAGATCTCTCTTTAGTTCTTCATGCTGCTTTTCAACACAATTATCATTTTAATTGATAAAAATTTCTTATAATCAGTGGATTATTCAGTATGAACACAGACAATTAATGACTTAGGAATAAGAAACTGGCTCCCAGCCTCCTTCATGATATATTCCACCTCAGTGACCTCCAAATTTAGGAACCCCAAGGTGCTCAGACCTAAAGAGAAGCAGATAGAATGTGAAAATCATTTTCAACGCTCCATGCTCCATAGCAGAGTTCCTGACTACCTAGGACTTTTCCTGCACTTCGCTCTGACACATAGATTGGTCGCTGAATTTTGTAATGCTTAGAAAACTTGGAGGATGTCTGTAGTACATCTGCAAATCAGTGAAACTGAGCAATTTTATTGTAATTGAAGTAATTAGATTCTCTGAAATTTAGCTCTCAATTCAAATCTAGTTACTTTTTTTCTTACAGATTCCTAAGATATGCTAGAGAAGGTGTCTTTTCACTTTTTGAAGGGAAACATGAAAATAATACATGTTCTTTTAGGTGACCCCATAAACTTCACAGAAAAAAAATATTTATACCACTTTATTGTGACAAGCTCCGAATGCCCTTTCAAATGTTTGTAAAGATTTTACAACAATCCTGTGCTTCCTTTGTTCTTTTCTACAGTTAAATATCTTTCTAGGCTTGAGAAAATTACCATAGGAAAATATCCTGTTGTAACTAGTTATTTTCTTTCCTATACCCTTAATAGTTCTAAATTACCTTGTTGTATTCTTCTGTGCACTGAATATTTTAATAAAAGTTGGGAAAATGTGTGTTTTTACTATACCTACAGTTATCTATTGTTTGAAAGGAGACAAAATGGGGGCCTGGGAGATAGCATGGAGGTAAGGCGTTTGCCTTTCAAGCAAAAGATCATCGGTTCAAATCCCGGTGCCCCATATAGTCCCCCGTGCCTGCCAGGAGCAATTTCTGAGCACAGAGCCAGGAGTAACCCCTGAGCACTGCCGGGCGTGACCCAAAAACAAACAAACAAAAGAAACAAACAAAAAAACAAAACAAAACAAAAAAAAGAAAGGAGACAAAATGGAAGTTGGGAATGGTCTAAAAAATGAAAGAAAATATAAGTAGAATTGCTCCTTTAGTTGAGTGGTAGGTACTTTTTTTGGATATATTTTAGAAAAATTTAGGAGTTTGTGGTCATGTAGATTATCATTTGAACCATAGAGCTAAGAATAACTATGAAGGTGATTAATTATACATAATGGTATTACTGTCATGTATTGGTTCTGATTTGATCAGAGAAATTTGCCTAAAAATTGCATTAGGAATATCTTACAAATTGACTTTAGAATATTTCTTTATTGGTTAAAACATATGTTGAGAAAATTTATAGAAGCTTGAATGCAAGCAGACAAAGCACATTTATTTAATTGGCGTTGAACCATTCTTGTATCTATTACTTTAATGCTATATGCAATCAATTTCCCCAGGTGACATATTTTTTCTTTTTTCCTATTTAAAGAAAATATATCACACAGTTGAGACAATTGATCATAATACATTTGTTTCAGGGAGAACAAAGGCAAAGTTATTTAAAAAATAGAAAAACTAATGAGATTGAAGAGAAAGAAAAGGTTCAGTAGAAAGTATATTTTTGAAGATCATTCAATGACCAATTAACTCATCAAAGGCCCAGCAGAAGGTTTAATAAGCTTTTCTTCTTTTTTCTCTCTCTTATTTTTTTTTAAGGATAAGAGTTAAAGAATACAGTAAAGATGGCGTTAGAGTGGCAATTGTTTGCTTAGGCCCAGCAAAATACGGAGACCATGGAAAGGAAAGGCCTTGGCCTAAATACAAGGAGACCTTGCCTGCCCCTGAAGTTTTCTGGCATAAGACCAATTCTAGGCTCCAAGCATACTAGGTTATCCACCCAAGTCATTGTCTGTAGTGACAATCCACTTTTTTCCCCTACACAGTCGCTATTGTTGATGTCAGGTTTCTCTAGTAAAAGATCCTGGAATCTGGGCATATCCTACATCAAAGCCAGGATTATATGGAGCATCCTCTAGTTTCACCTAACAATTAGAAGACAATGCAGAGAGCCCTGTCCTGAAAGCAGGTCTTCGTTGTTGATAAGTCTTCTGGGTGTTAAAGAAAGTCTCTTTTCAGTAGATTGATGCCAGAGCCATGGTAGGGTCTTCTCTGGTAGAGGATTGCTTCCAGGTGATATTATAGACAATTGTGGTTCTTTTGTAAATTGCATCCCTGGTTCAAGGGTGAATGGACAACGCCCATTCTTCTGAGGCCTGAGCCAGGTCATCATGACAATGTTCAGGGTGTAAGATCCCTCTTACACAAGATTATGTGTGTTCCTATCTCTATTAGATAAGAACTTGTTTGTATGTATAGTATTTTCCCATTTTAATGTACCTATGCAAAAAAAGAACAATGCCACATGGCATTATTGGTGCATATGGGGGCTGCTAGAACAAGTCCAACAATCCTGGTGGCTTGATTCTAACATATGCTCTAACTGAGGGACTTCTTCGACCAGAATATCTTGTTAAACAGATCACAAAGAGAAGAAGAGACAAAACAGTGGGGGAAATCATCACTGTATAAGAGAATATTTATTAAGAGTTATGACTGTTAAGGAAATACGTATAAGATTTCAAAAGATATAAATGTGTCCCTTTTATGTCTTTTGAAATAGTTGTGGGGGTGTTAAATCCGGTGAACCACTTTGGTCTGTGATTTGGCCTGTGCGGTCTGATAACCAGCTGATGACAGGAAAGATGCCTGAACTATAACTTCTTAGAAATCAAATCTCTTAGCAAGCAAAGGTCCACAATGAAGGAAGAAGGAGGAATGGAGGCCTTTAAGAGTAGGTCAATAGCAACAGTGTATTGAGATCTTCTCAAGCTGAGATTCTATTATCACTTATGGTGCAATTGGGTAGCTGGCTTTGTGTGGGGACAATGATCTGCCTCTTGAGAAGCAAAGAACTAAAGGTATAAAGGGTAATTATGGTTGGGGGTGAGGAAGTGAAGGAGTAGAAATGAACTTGTAGGGCAGTGGGCAAAGTCAGAATATAAGATGGACATTCTATGTATGCAAAACATACATTAATTAGAGGGAATACTATTAATACATACCTTCCTCACGCAGTTTTGTAAATGGAGCCTAGTAAGAAAAAAAGTTGCCAGAGACTGCCCCAGCACAACTCAGCAACTCCCAGCACCCCCCACCCGAAGTTAGGGAGAAGACCTTCGCCTGAGGTCTCCCTAACCCCGTGCTAGCCTCCTGAACAGAAAAGGATTCAGTATAGAATTGGAAGCCAGTAATATGTCCACACTCCTCCCCATGCCCCTCTCCTCTAGCAGGGTGAGGGGCAGGAAAATTCTGGAGTCCCCTTTAGAGTACTTAGTACCTACCAGGGAAGGCCTGGAGTCTGGGGGAAGAAGAAGAGGATAGCTGGGGGCCTGCCAGGCCTCCCAGCACCTCCTAATCTAGGGAGAAGACCTTTGGCCCGGGGTCTCCCTAAACCCCATGCTGGCAAGAGCTAGCCTCAAGAATAGAAAATAATTCAGTATAGAACCAGAATCCGTTTGCCCGCCCTCCTCCTTTTTTTCAAATTATGAGGACAATTTTTTAAATGATTTTTAATCATTTTAATGATTAAATCATTTAATCATTTTAGTGATTAAAATGATTAATCACTTTTAATAATTAATCATTAAAATGATTAATCATTTTAAAATCATTTTTAAATAATGTTGACTTTTTTTTAAATGATGGCCACTTCCTCCATGTGCATGTCTGACTTCACAGTATTTTTATTATGATTTCAGTCACTTTTCTTTGACATTCAAGCATTCAAGCATTTCAGAATCCTTCCCTAACCATGATGAATCTTATTACATGGGTTATGTCTTATAAATTTAAAAAATACGTCTTCATTTTCTTCATCTTGTGCTGCTACCTAACCATCCAATTACACCTACTATCCATTAACCAGTGTTCCAATATTACCTAAAGTAGAAATAATCTATCAATTTTTCTTTTTAGCTATACATTTTAGTATTGTGACAATGTTTATTTTTTGATCTTTAAACGTGGGGATGCCCTTGATTTATTGTCACTATGAACCTTGAGTATTACTGTAAAATATTTGTAATTCACTTTGGCCACTATAAAATTTAATTAAAAAAAAAACTAAATCTGGGGCTGGAGAGAGAGTATGGAGGTAAGACGTTTGCCTCGCATGCAGAATGTCAGCGGTTCGAATCCTGACATCCCATATGGCCCCCAGAACCTACCAGGAGTGATTTCTGAGCATAGAGCCAGGAGTAACCCCCGAGCACTGCTGAGTGGGACCTAAAAACCGAAAAAAAATAATTAAAAAACAATGAAATCAAATCCATTATAAATTTATTTAGATAACATTTTGAATAACATTGTACTGAAATTGGATTGTGAGTAAAGTATATGTTTGTGAACAAGGGTCCCTGTTTTCCTATACTATAAAAAGTAAAAATAAAACAAACTCAAATAATTTATTCCATAGCTATGATGTATACAGGAAATAGTGAACCAACATTAAGAATAATAAAAATAATTTTATTAGGGGCCCGGGAGATAGCATGGAGGTAAGGCATTCTCCTTTCATGCAAAAGGTCATTGGTTCGAATCCCGGTGCCCCATATGGTCCCCCGTGCCTGCCAGGAGCAATTTCTGAGTATGGAGCCAGGAGTAACCCCTGAGCATCGCTGGGTGTGACCCCCCAAAAAACATAATAATTTTATTGGAATATGATGGTCCAAAAAAGATCTATTTTTGCTGAAAACAAAATTACAGAATAAATACGACCATAAAAAGATCATGTTTTTCATCTATTGAAGTAAACCTTTTTGTTTTATTTTTGTCACCTTTAGGTTCTTTATTGTGACCTGTGAATTCTTGCATAGATTGGTTTTTTTTAACATATACGAAATATGACCTCGTGGGATCTCCAACCAGGTGCTGCAATGCCCCACACACTCTCTACCGTGCTGACATAGGGAGACCTCCCTTCAAGTGTGGCAATGTCCTGTTCCCTCTGCCAACCATCCTACTGCACTGACTGCCTCAAGGGATCTCAGGCCAGGTGTAGGAATGTCCATCTCCCACCACCACCTACACCTGTGGACTGCCTAACCTGTGGCCTGGGATTGGATACTCTTTGCCAATCATTCCCTGAGGACTCTTCTTGAAAGGTAAGCTGTCCAACCCAAAAACAGTGGAGCCAGAAGAGCTTTTACTGTCATGTGCATCTTCTAACCAATGAACACCACCACAACACGTAGAAAAATTCACACTACAAGCATGATAATGGGAAATAACGTAGGCCAACACCAGGCATAGAAAATGAAGATGGCAACTCTATGACCCCAAAACTTCCAATTACCTAGTTAGTCTCTCCGATATGGAGTTTAGAGAACAAATTTGAAGGATGTTCATAGAACTCAAAGAAAGCACAAATTGAGTTGAATGGAATACAAACAAGAATCAAGAGTATATGAATTAGAAGTCAGAAAACTCCAAACTGAAATAACAGGTCTGTAAAACTCAGTGGATGAGTTGAAAACCTCAATGAAAAGCCTCTCCAACAGGGTAAAGATATAATCAGTAAGCTGGAAGATGAGATGCATAACAACTCCATACAGCAGAAGAGATTGGAACAAAGCCTTAAAGCAAATGATCAGACAATGGAATGTGAAAAGATGAAAATAGAAGTCTTTGATAAACTCATCAGAAACAACATAAAAATCATTAGATCCCAAAGACCCAGGAAGAATCAACAGTCAAAGACATCATTACAGAGAAACTCCCAAATATAAGAACTGCATGCAACCAAATACTGCATGCACGAAGAGTACAGGCTAGAAGAGACCTGAAGAAAAGCACTGCAAGACACATTATAGACACAGTGACGCATCACACAGTTAGGGATAGAATACTGAAAACAACAGGATAATAAAGGGAAATTACATTCAAAGGAGCATCCTTAAGATTAACAGCAGAGACTTCCTGATCCCCAGTGATAATCAAAGAAGAACACAGCAAAATCAGCTCTCAAGTGCCTAACCTCATGTAGGAGTGTGGTGACTAATTTCTGTCTGTCTTTGGGCTAAAGGGGACTTTTAAAAAAGTGACATCTGGGACTACTTCCTGATCCTGGTGACAATCAAAGAACAAAGCAAAATCAGGTCTCAAGTGCCTAACCTCAGGGAGGCATGCCACCACCCACAAGAATGGAGACTAATTTCTGCCTGCCTTTGGGCTAAAAAGGACATTTTAAAAAGCGACACCTGGGACTACTTTCTGATCCCCAGGAACAAAAAAGGACACAGCCAAAAAAAAAAAAAAAAAAAAAAAAAAAAAAAAAAAAAAAAAAAAAAAAAAAAAAAAAAAAAAAAAAAAAA
>PVKC010006308.1:0-18250 GCA_004027635.1 Crocidura indochinensis | reverse complement strand
CTGCAAAAATACACCCACCTAATTAACTCTCAGATAAGGAGTTTAGAATAGAAATATGAAGGATATTCATAGAACTCAAAGAAACCATAGATCTATCTGAACAGACCACAAATATAGAAATCAGAAAACTTCAAACTGAACTAACAGAACTGAAAAAACGCAGTAGAGGAAATGAAAAACTTTATGGAATGCCTCTCCAATAGAGTAACAGCAGCTGAAGACAGAATTAGTGAGCTTGCAGATGAGATGAGTAACCTCCATACTGCAGAAGAGATTGGAAAAGAACCTTAAAGCAAATCATCAGACAATGGAAAAAATATTCAAGGATTGTGAACAGAAGAAAATAGAAATATTTGATAAACTCATCAGAAACAGCCTACGAATCATTGGATTACCAGAAGCCCAGGAAGAAAATCCCCAGGAAGAATCAACAGTCAAGAACATCATTACAGAGAAACTCCCAGAGATAAACATTCATGCAACCAAATCCTGCATGCCAGAAGTATACCAGATAAATGAGATCCAAGGAAAAGCACCCCAAGACACATCCTAGTCCCAATGATGAATCCCACAGGTAGGGATAGAGTACTGAAAGTAGAAAGATCAGAAAGGAAGATTACATTCAAAGGAGCATCCTTAAGATTTATAGCAGACCTATCACAAGAAACCCTCAAGGCCAGAAGGCAGTGGTGGGGTATAGTGACAAAGCTCAGTGAAATGAATGCTTCACTTTGAATATTACATCCAGCTAGATTCATTTTTAGGTTTGAAGGAAGTATACATGGCTTCATAGATAAACACAGTTCAGAAACTTTACAAACTCAAAACCAGCCCTAAAAGAAAAGCTGAAAGTTCTAGTTTAAGGAAAGAAAGACCAACAGATACACCAAACTTCTACACAAAGTTGACACTAAATCCCATGATAATTATCTTTCTCAGTGCCAATGTACTAAATGAACTTGTTAAGAGACACAGAGTGCAAAATGGATCAGAAAGCTGAATGCAATGTTTTGTTGTCTACAAGAAATACATCTGAATAATCAAAACAAGCATAAACTCAAAATCAAAAGCTGGAGAAAAATTATTGAAGCAAGCAGCACACTTAAGAAAGGTGGAGTGGCCATAATAGTATCAGAGCAAACAAAATTTATACTTAGAAAAAATATCAGGGACAAAGATGATCATTTTGTACTAATTAAAGGATATGTACAACAAGAAGAATTTACACTCATAAACATATATGCCCCCAATAATGGACCTGCAAAAATATTTAATACAGCTCTTGACAAACCTGAAAGAAGATATTAATACCAGCACAATAATAGTGGGAGATCTCAACATTGCCCTGACACTCTTTGATAGGTCAAAAAGGTTGAAATCCAACAAGAATATATTAGTTTTGAAAAGAGAAATGAAAGAAAGTGGACTAGTAGATATATATAGGGCACTCAATCCCCAGAAAACTGGATACACATTTTTCCCCAATGCACCTGGGTCATTCATTCTCCAGGATAGACCACATGCTGCCCTATAAAACATATCTCCATAATGTCAAGAGGATAGAAATTGTATAAACTAACTTCACTGACCACAAGTCACTAAAATTAGATCTGAACTACAAAGAAACACAGAAAAAAACTTAAACACCTGTAAACTAAACAGTTCACTGTTGAATAACTAGTGGTTTAGGGATGAAATAAAAAACAAAATCATTCCTGAAACAAATAACAATGAAGACACAATTTTTCACAATTTAAGGGACACAACAATAGCAGTACTAAGAGAAAAATTTATAGCCTTGCAAGCACAGAGAAAGAAAGATGGGACCTATATAAAAAGCTTAATGACACAGCTTTTATAATTAGAATATGACTGACAAAAGGAACCAGAAATAGATAGGTAGAAGGAAATAGCACAGCTAATAGCAGAAATCAATGACCTGGAAATTCAAAAAACAATGTGAAAGATCAACAAAAGCAAAAGTTGGTTCTTTGAAAAAAATTAAAAAAAGATAGATAAACAACTCGAAAAACTCACAAAAAAGCACAGAGAGAAATCTAATACACCGTATTAGGAATGAAAAGGGGGAGATCACCACAGATACTGCAGAGATTCAAAGGGTAATCAGAGACTACTTTGAGAAACTATGCCACAAATCATGAAAACTTAGAGGAAATGGATACATTCTTGGACTCTTATAATCTTCCATAGTTAAACTAGGATGACCATACATAACTAAACAGACACTTCACTACTAAGGAAATTAAAATGGTCATCAAGACCCCCCCCCAAAAAAAAACCCACAAAGAACAAAAGACCAGGTCAGAAGGATTCACTAATGAATTCTTTCAAATCTTTCAAGAGGAACTTCTACCAATGCTCCTCAGACTCTTTCATGAAATCGAAGAATCAGGAACAATCTCAAATAGTTTTTACCAAGCTAACAGCACCAAAACCAGACAAAGATGCTTAAAAAAAAGAAAAGAAAAGAAAATTACAGACCAATATTCCTGATGAATACGAATGCAAAGATCTCAACAAAATTCTAGGAAAATAGGATCTAATGTCTCATCAATGTCATTCAGCATGATCATGTAGATTTCATTCCAGGAATGCAAGGATGGTTTAACATACCTAAATCAATCAACATAATACACCATTTCAACAAAAAGAAAAACAAAAATTATGTGATATATCAATAGATGCAGGGAAAACATTCTATAAGTTTAACACCCGTTCTTGAAAAAAAAAAAAACTGTCATCAAGATGGGAATGAAAAAGAACTATTCTCAAGATAGTCAAGGCCATCTACCACAAGCCAATGACAAATATCCTCAATGGAGAAAAACTGAAAGTTTTACCTCTAAATTCTGGTACAAGACAAGGCTGTCCTCTCTCACTACTCCTATTCAACATAGTACTGGAAGTACTTTCTATAGCTATTAGGCAAGAAAAAGATATCAAGGGCATCCAAATAGGAAAATAAGTCAAGCACTCACTCTTTGCAGATGACATAATACTGTATTTAGGAAACCCTAAAGGCTATGCCAAAAAGCTTCTAGAAACAATAAATTCATATAACAAAGTGACAGTCTATAACACAAAATGCAAAATCAATGGCCTTATATACCAATAATGATAGAGAAGGAATGACATTAAGAAAACAATTCCATTCACATTTAGTGACACACAAACTGAAATATCTTGGGATCAACTTAACTAAATATGTGAGGACTGTATACAAAGAAAACTACAAAACACTGCTTCAAAAAATGAGAGGACACAGGAAAATGGAAAAACATACACTGCTCATGAATTGGCAGGATTAAAATCATTATAATGGCAGTACTTCCCAAGGCATTGTACAGATTTAATGCAATCCCTTTAAAGATACCAATGACATTCTTCAAAGAAGTGGATCAAGCACTCCTGAATTTAATTTGGAACAAAAAAACACCTATGAATCACTAAAGCAATCATTAGGAAAGGGAATAAGGGAGGCATAACTTTCCCCAATTTTATATTGTACTACAAAGCAATGGTTATTAAAACAGCATGGTATTGGGATAAGGACAGATCTTTGATCAGTGGAATAGGCTTGAGTATTCAGAGAATGTTTCTCAGTCATACAATCATCTAATATTTGATAAAGGGGCAAGAAATCCAATGTGTAACAAGGAAAGGCTGTTCAACAAGTGGTGTTGGCACAACTGGTTAGTCACTGGCAAAAAAGGGAACTCAGACCCCCAACTAACACCATGTACGAAGGTAAAATCCAAACGGATTACAGACCTTGATATCAGACCTGAAACCATAAGGTAAATATAATATCACTTAAGTAAAGCTCTCCATAAGATTGAGATTAAAGGCATCTTCAAGGAGGAAATAGAACCCTCCAAATAAGTGGAAGCAGAGATAAACAGATGGGGGAATTTTAAGCTGAGAAGCTTCTGAGCCTCAAAGGAAATAGTGCCTAGGAAACAAGAGCCACCCACTGAATGGGATAAACTATTCACCTAATCCCCATCAGATAAGGGACTAATATCCAAGATATACAAGGCATTGAAAAAACTTTACAAGAAAAAAATATCTAAGCCCATCACAAAATGGGGAGAAGTAATGAACAGACACTTCCTGAAGGAAGTACAAATGGCCAAAAGACACATGAAAAATGATCTATATCACTTATCATCAGGGAGATGAAATAAAAATGCAATGAAGTACCATCTCATACCACAGAGACTGGTGCACATCACAAAAAATAAGAACAATCAATGCTGGTGGGAATGTGGAGAGAAAAGAACTCTTATTCACTGCTGGTGGGAATGCTGTCTAGTCCAGCCCTTATGGAAAACATTATTGAGATTCCTTAAAAAACTGGAAATTGAGCTCCCATATGATCCAGTTATACCACTCCTGGAAACACAAAACTATAATTCAAAAATACCTTTCTCACACTTAATTTCATTGCAGCGCTATTTAAAATAGCGCTATTTAAAATTGGTTCCAGACTCTGGAACCAATCAAGATGTCCTTCAACAGATGAATGGCTAAAGAAGTTGTGGTACATATATACAATGGAGTATTATGCAGACATCAGGAGAGATATATCTAAAGATATCTATCCATCTATCTATAATATCTATAATATATATATACCTATAACATCTATATCTATAATATAATGTACCATATTAAATATGGTACATTAAATAATATTAAATTATATTATTTTATAATATATTTAAATAATGTGATTATTATATGAGTATATTATAATATAATAATATATCTGTAATACATATCTAGTAAGATGGTGTAGTGAATATGACACTTGTCTTGCATGCAGCCAACCTAGGTTCAATCCTCAGAACCTTATATAGTCCCCTGAGTCCTGCCAGGTGTAATATTGGAGAATAAAGTCAAGAGAAAACCTTGAACACTGTAGGGTGTGTCCCCTAAAAAAATCGAAAGAAGTATAAAATTTCCTCTACTTCCCTTAAAGAACACAACCTCAACCGTTCATTTGGAAATTTCATCTAGAATTTGACATTTGGATTTGTTGATCTCATTAAAAACTGCTGCTATAGTAACAGAAAAAGTGGAAATCAAGTGAGTTATTACACACCTGGTTCTTTAGAAAAGCAGATGTTGGCTCAATTAGATGAAATGAAAATGTTAAATAGCACCAAATGATTCCCCACAGGTAGATTGCTGTTTACCTTCCATGAAAACAGATTCCTAGCCACACCATTGGAAGTGAGCCATTCCATAAATGTGGAGATTAAGAAAACACTTAATATGTTTTTGTATAAACCTGAATGCTTCCGAATCCTTTTTGTTTTTTACAGAGTTAATTATTCTTTAATCAAAAATGTAATCAAAATGATAGAATCAGTCAAATGCAGTTCACAAGTTGATGATGTTAAATATCGAGTGATATATTTTTCCAATGTTTCTCAGAGTTAGCAATTTATGAAAATATGTTCTCTGAATTGTAGGCGTCTTAAGATGGGCTAAACAAACACATCAGGGCACTCCTTTTGAATATGTATGTACACAGAGAAGTGAGAACATTTTCAATTGTTTAAGCAATTGTCAGTTAACAGACAAGTTAAAAATATATCTTGGAGTAAAATAATTAAAGAACATGACTGTATTCTTTTGGGCTCATGAGGCAATTAACATACAGCACATTTGCCAAGGATAGATTATAAGCAATGTATATATTATAGTATAAAAGTATGATTTTGTTCACTAACAAGTGATTTTTAGATTTGTAAAATAAGGAAAAAGAAAGACTATAATTGGGCTAATATACAGAATCATGGGTGTTTGTTTATAAGAGACAGTTCTAAGCAACATCAAGGGAAAGCTTGAAAAGGTCAATAAAATAACTGAGCTAATCAAAAAATAGACACTTAAATGCAAATATAGATATATAAAAGATGTTTCAGAATTCTGAACCACCAATGGATGATCCTATGAAAGGAATAGAAATAGTCAGAGAAAGATTTATAATATGATTATTATTTTAAGACAGTTTTTAAATACAAATTTTATAAAATAAACATTCCCTAGGCTGGGATGTGCATTTTATTTATTTTTATTTTTATTTTCTTTAGTTTCTGGGCCACACCCAGTGACACTCAGGCATTACTCCTGATTATGAGCTCAGAAGTCTCTCCTGGCTTGGGAGACCATATGAGACACCAGGGGATCAAACCACGGTCCATCCTAGGCTAGCACTTGGCAAGGCAGACACCTTACCTCTAGCTCCACCACGCCGGCTGAATTTTATTTTTAAATAGGGGTTTCAACTTCTTCAGCATCAATATAGATTGAGTATTGGAACTAGATGAATTTCCTAGAAATAGATGAAAATATAAGATGGTAATATCTTTAGAGCTTTAGAGATTTTTGTTATTAAAATGAGATGCTGTAGATCCAGAGGGAAAAGTGGGAGAGTCTTAGAATTTTACTACATTTAAAGAAAATGAAGAGAACCTTGGGACAAGAAATTACCACCCAACTGTTTTTTCTGTGTATTTCAATAGAAAATTATCTGGTCTGTAGCTGTTAGGTCTAAGATTAGTGTTTCTCAGTCTACATCCTATCATGACCTCTTTCTGACTCTTTTCCATTCCCTGTCTCCCAATCTACAAGTTATTCCCTAGCCTCATTGATGTGGTTCTCCATTTATGTGTTATTCTTTTTTTTAATTTTTTAATATTTTGGGACTTAAATGTGCACAGAGCTTACTCCAGCTCCATGAACAGAGATTATTCCTAGGAGGACTTGGGGAACCACGTAAGTGCCAAAGATTGAGTATACAATTTTCATGTGCCAAGTACTCTATCACCCCCTATTTGTGTGATTTTTTTTTACCTGTATCCTCCTTGGATTATCCTGGGGCCCACAACACATATCCTGAGTTAAGAAATACTTTCTTAGAGATGATAATAAAATAAAAAAGAAGGCAGGCACAAGCAATATTTACCTAATCCTCTGTCAATCCAATTCTTTACATATAGAGATTATATATAAACTATAATATTAGAATAATGTATTATATATTTATATATAATATTTACATTATATTAAATATATCATAAAATATAAATATATATAATTTGACCAACATGAACAGTTGGGTAATTTTGGTTCCTGAGTTACTGCAGCATTTGCCATCTGGTTATTCAAATGCTTCTTTCTTGAGATGACTTTGCCTTCTATCTTTTCACAAATCAGAGTGTTTCTAAAAAGGGTCACCGTGATCAGATTCAGAGTCTCCAATGAAATTTCAGACCTTCCTGATACTTGACTTAGGATAAGCTATGGCTATAATAGTCAAAAACAAGTGCAGTAGATCATAACACAAGGTGGATGTGCAGATTCCATGTGCTCAGGATTCTGTTATCTCTCATGGAGTTTTGTGATTGCTCCATAAACTAAGTCTAAGGATCAGCTGATAGACTTCCCTGAAAATTTATTTTACTTCTACCTGTGTGAATTGGAAAAAGAATTTCTCTATTTTAATTTCTATTCACTGATAGTTTTGAGTGATGACTATAAGTTGGTATCCTTGTTTTATTTTAGCCACATATTATTAAAATATTGGTAAAGACTTGATTAAAAACTCACCATGAAAATCATCAAAGGACTGAAGAAATAGTCCCATAAGTAGGGCACTTATCTTGCATGTGGCAAACCCTGATTCAGTTCCTGGCACTGCACATGTTCACCTGAGATCTCCAGGAGTGATCCCTGAACTCAAGACTATGAGTTAGCACTGAGCATTGCTGGTTCTGTCTGTAAAACAAAACTAAATAAAAAAAATATAATAAAAACCACTTTATTAAAAACTCACTATTCTTGAGATTAGTGAGAAAATTCAGAATGTAAGATCCATGCCTTACATGTGTCTCATGTGAATCCCTGATTCAATGTGGCCACACAAATTCCTGGCCCCTTGCAACCTGAGAACTACACCCTCTGGCTCCTTTTAAATTAAATCACAGTAATTGGTAGAGAATTCTCCAACTTCCTGAGTCCCACGTTAGGAGGCACCATCTCTGACAACATTGTTAACACACATTAAAGTACATGAAATATTTTGTAGTTAATTACACTTGCAGGGCACCCACTTTTTTGTCCTCAATCAGTTAATATTTTATGAAAGTGAGGGACCAGAGACCAACTGGAGAATTCAAAAAACACTTTTTATAAGGCAAAGGCACTTTATGTAAAGAAAGACATGCAGAGAAGTATTCATAGTATGGGAGGGAACCTTAAAAGGATCTTAGAGACAAGAAGAACCTTTTCCCTTTCACACTGTCAGTCTGAGAGACCATTTATTAATTATGTTCCAGTAACATGGACCATTACAACAGGGAAGAGGATGCTGAAATGACTTTTTTCTTGTGTACAGAGTCATCAGGGTAAAGGTCATTCAGGCTATCGGTACCACATAGGGCATCCTTATGACCTTTTGTAGGACATCTTAAATCACTTTCTTTAGAGCCTTATTCATTCCTACATTTGATTTTGGCCAAAAGGTTGAGAAGTGATTAAGACGGGCCATGCGCCAGAAGGTTGGGGGTGGGGGAACATTCCTAACCTCACTCTGTCTATTCACCTTTTGTCCCTGTCATTAGGATGTCTGCAGTGGAAAAAGAATTCCATTAGCAGTGAAGGAAAGATACTCTTTAATAAATATTCACTGCCTGGGGCCTGAGTGGTGGCACTAGTGGTAGGGCATCTGCCTTGCAAGAGCTAGCCTAGAACGGATCATGGTTCTATCCCCCGGGCATCCCATATGGTTCCCTCTTACCAGGAGCGATTTCTGAGCTCATAGCCCAGAGTATTCCCTGAGTGTCACAAGGTGTGGCCTCAAGTAAAAAACAAAAAACAAAAATGAAAACAAATAAATATTCATCACCAATGTCAACAGCAGTGGAATTGACTGAGAAAAGGAATTTTTCCAAATAGGGATAGAGTCTAAATATTCAACTAGTTTTGTACTTCTTCATTAACATTTTCCCTCTGATCATAACATAAATGTAGTAAAATATTTAATAAAGACAAACTTTTTTCCGTAGCATATAATAATATAAATATGGTTGCATAAAACAGGAGATAGTATAGGAATATAGTCTTAAAATTCTTGCAACAGAGAATTAATGTGATAAAGAGCCCTTTATATTTTAACAAGAGATTTTGTGATTTTTAAGTGGGGGTAACAGCCATTCTTCTGTCTTCATTATTCTCATTGTGATGTTTTTCTATTCCCTTTTATGAAATCAGTTACTTCATTAGAAATTTGTTGGCATTTAATAGCACCAATCTAAAGGAAAGCTTATCTTTACTCTAAATTAAATTGTCTATTGCATGATCTATATTTTATTTGCAATTACATTGAAGGTATTTTATTGGCACATAGCACATGATGTAACTTAAAAGGAAATAACTGTTATGTTACAAACCATTAGTTTTCATGGACAAAGTTGACTCTCTACAGATGTAATTTGCAAGTCAAATATATGCTTTTCCCCTCTTGGATCCTTTTTTATTTACAGGAAGTCTTGGTTGAATTAATAAATAAACAGTAGCTGAAATATTTCACTTTAATTAGTATGAGGTGGCATTTGTAGAGGCATGTTTAACCAAGAGATGTGAGATGCTGTCAGACAGGGGATTAACACGAAAACAAAGATCTGAATAAAATGGTGGTTTTTTTCAAGCCAAATGCATCCAGTGCACAGAGAATCACGCAGTAGCTCAGAATCTTGCATTTATCATAAGATAGTGTGGTCACGCTCTTTGAACTGTGATAAACCTGCCCTGCACATGTCTTGGGGGAATGAAAAGCAAGATAACTATTTTCACCCCTGAAACTGTCAAGCGCTATTATGTTCCCACAAAAGTAGATGTTCTGGATGTGAAGCTAACGGGCTATTGGTTTGAATGGCAGCATTCAACAAATTTTTAAAATATTCTTTCAGAAGAAGCACATAATGAAAAAACCAAGATAATATTTTAAAAGAATGTAGACTAGTGGCAAAAATACTAAAAGTATAAGTCTTGTCAGCTAAAGAGGTTAAAAACCATGTAATCAAACCTTTATATTCTTTTTTTGCCAGAAATAAAACCCATGTCATTCTGCATACAAGAATTTGCTCTACCACAGAATCATATCCCCTACTTTATCTTAGACTTAGGACACTGGTTTTTATTTTTCTGTATCATATCCTAAAGTTTAGGTCATTATCTCATCTGCATCCACTTGAATATCTATAAAGATACATATTTTATAGTATTGAAAAGTTAGCAATATATTATCTCTATATGTTACTTTGTAAATTATGATGCATAGAAAAACATTTTATCTCTCTTTTCCTACATATTTCTAATCTATGATATAACATAAATAAATTTACTCTATTCTTGTTCATCTCATCTATGATTGTGTATTTATTTGTGAAACAGCAACTATTGGAGCCTCCTCTTTACTCAAAGATTAGTTAAGTGCTGTCTGGAATTTGAAGGTGGTTAATGATCTTTCTATCATTATTGATACTGGAGATAGTAAGACAATCATGCGGTATTGGGTATAGACAGGTCTTACCAATCATGTTATGAGAAGCAGAAACAAGTTACATTTGGAAGAGTTAAGAAAAACAGATGAATTTATCCATTTTTCTTCATTCCTTCATCCTTGATTATCACAGCACACCAATAACAAATATATATTTGATTTCCCATGATAAACCCTAACCCAAATTAACAAAGAAACTCTGTTGTTCCCATTTCAAATGTCTGTAACAATGATTAGGTGAGAAGCTCTTCTGGTTTTACAAAGAGTAAGGAATCTTGAATCATAGATGCAACTTATCTAGGATCAAGTCTCTTTGCTTTATTCTTGGCAAGATTCCATGAATCTGAAGTTTTTAGTAAATGCTAACCAGTAGTTTTACAATTCTGTTGATTCACTGTTATAGAGGGTAAAATGAATGGAGCTATAAAGTTTCATTTTCTACCAGGAGAACACTCCAGTCTGCTTTTTGGGTTTGGACAAAGTAGAAAATTGAATTTTGGCACTGCAATGTGAAATCTAATAGTAAAACTTACTTTAGACAAGGGGGTTTTTAACTTTGAAAAGATACTTTAGCTTCAAGGCATGCCTAGGACACTATTGTTTGGATAGGGTTTCTCAGAGCTTCATGAAATGTGGATAAGATACAGAATTAGAATTAATTATTCATTAATTATCAATTTTTTATTTTGGTTGTAAATATTTATTTGAAATAATTGATATAATTTTATAACTGGATTGCTATGAAAATTAAGTTATTTATTAGCTATACATTTTCTTATAATAAATTGCATATTTGGTTTTTTTTTTTGTTTATTTTGTTTTTGGGGCCACACCAGGTGAGGCCCAGGAATTATCCCTGGTTATGCACTCAGAAAATGCTCTTGGTTTGGGGAAGATATGGGATGCCAGGGAATCAAACCACGCTCTGCCCAATGTTATCTTGTGCAATGCAAATGCCCTACCACTTGTGCCACTGCTCTGGCCCCCATATTTGGCTTTTGATGAGCATATGTTTTGTTTTTAAGTTATTCTGTACCCTGTAAAAAATGGACATAAAATTACCTACTTTGCATTTTGACTTTTATTTTTGAACATTGGGAAAGTACTAAAGTTCACCTAATGAGGATTGTAAAAATTCTTGTCAAAATATTCTAGGATCAGCTCAAAGACAGATGCAATTTCAAAAACACAGTTTCAAAGACTCTTTGTATTCAAGGAGCAAGTTGCTTTCCTTAATCTCTTATATAAAAAGATCATTTCTATTCTCAAGTCACACAAAAAGAGAACTATCAAGAGCATATTACATGAAGTTATCTAGAATTTCTAAGGTAGACATTTCTCTATTGTTTTTTTGTTTCAGAAAGTGTATTGAACTAGAACCCCAAGTAATTAGAGGTTGTATTATATAATTTCATATTCTCTTGCTTGAACTTAATCTCCAAACAATATTTTAATCAATAGCCTTTTCAAACAGCAAGTGTACATTTTGTCTATAACTTTCCATCAAATAATGCCCCTTTAATGAGTCTCACCACCTGGCTGGATATTTGCTTTAAATTTCTTTCTCTTTTGAGCTCATACTTACGTAGAGCACCAGCCAACAATAGAATAGGAGAATAATTAGCATTAGAGTATGTATTTGGTATAATGTCTTTTTATACTCTTCACACTATATTTCTACATCTCAGGAGCTATCCTACCTGGTCATGATAGGAGTGGACAGGTGGAGCAACAGTAGAATTAGTTCATTTAATTCATTTGAAATATCACCCTATGCTATGGGAAGGTCTCTAGTTAGACCAGGCAATGGGATGACAATGAGAGTACAGTACCTGAAAGCAGCCCCCAGCTGGCCAGTTTCACTCATTGTCTCATCCATGCCCTGATAGATGGCAAGTCAGCTGGGATCTCTCTCTTTTTCTGTGCCTTTCTCTCCTCTCTTTAAAACAAACTATATCTTGTTCTCTATAAAACAAACTCTCTTTCTCCCTCTGTCTCTCTCCCCTTTCACACATATATTCTGTTTCTCCTTTCTTTCTCCCTCTCACTCACATATACTCTCCCTCTCTCACTCATTCTCTCTGTCTTTTACAGACATATACAAACACATGCACGCACTCACAGAAGGATCTGTGACCACAAACTAAGGAATGTGAAGACGCCAATGAGCAGCCGGGGTCTGTCCAAGAAAGACAAAGACAATAACAAGCTGTAGCTTGTTATGTTCTGTAGAACATCAACCTCAGCAAAGAGACAGCAGCTTCCAAGTATGGACAGGAGATGCATTCACAGGACAGAACAGAACCAAGCAATGATACAGGAACATCATGCACTGGAGGGAAACAGACAGCAGGGGTCAAGACAATGGTCTGAGAATCTAGTCCAGGCATTGAGTGACAGGGGGACTGAAGTCATCGTTCACCTAGGCATTGGGAGGTAGCCCTTCACCCATCTGCTTAAACTGGATCATGAATTTAGCTTATCCAGTATCTGAGCTGGTGTGAAAATCTTTCCTACAGTCTCAAAATCCCATGTCAGGAAGTTATCCAGTAATGCCATGTTCCAACATGAATTGATTTTAGTTTGTTTGTTCTGAGACCACACCGACAATGATTAGGGGTTACTCCTGGCTCTGTGATCCAGAGTCAGTCCTGCCAGTCTCAGGGGACCATATGGGTTGCCTAAGTTTGAACCCAGGTCAGCTGCATGTCAGGTAAACCCCCTCCCTTCTGTGCTATGGCTCTGGTCCCAATTGATATTTTTGCTGTACCATTATCCTTTCGTTGTGAGGAAAAGAGGATGCTGATGTTTCCTTAGACATAATAACATGTCTTACCTCATACTAAGAAGACTATCTTTGGGTAAGGCAGCATCTAAGACCCAGCAGGTCATATGCTTGGAACTTTTAAAGAATGTCTATTCGTTGCTATAATTAAGTTTTTCTTCTGTCTCCCAAAGACTGGAACCAAGAAACAAAAAAAGCATTGATGACCTATTAGATTTATTTTTTTAATTTATATACATATAAATTATATATATAAATAAGCACTGATAAAAGATGCTAATAATAGGTTTAGGCATATGATATTTCATCTCCAATCCTACCAACAGATCAGGCTTCCTTCTACCAATGTACCCAGATTTCATTCATCCCACAGGCTCCCTTATCAGACACATCATTTGCATTAGTTGCAGTAGTTTGGATTAGATGTGCGTAGAGATCTGTTAGCGCAACACTTACTTGTGTTAGAGAACTGTTACCTCTGGGTGCCTATGATATTTCCTCACTACTGCACACAAAATGCCCTTATGAAAAATTATAGCAAGATGGAGGCTTAAATGGACACCAAGGCAGAAGGTGAAAGAAAGCTTCACTTCTAGTGAAAACAGGGTATATGCAATATTAATGTGGCTTGCAAATGACTTTGATGTCACACAGTTATCTTATTACTCATTGCCACTTTAACTTACTTTGGAACATGTGATCAAATGTGTGTGGTAAGGGGAAGGATTATCTGTTCAGTGGAGTCTATACTAAACACTCTAAACAACACTGTCTCACAATACTCAAAAGTGAATGGAGATTAATAATGTATTAATTCTGGCCTTGTATAGATGTATTGATATTGATCCTTCCTTTATTATATTTGACTAACCAGGTAGAAAAAAGTACACAGGAAAATAACCTACTAGTATAGAAAAATTCTATACGTAATTATTTGTAAATCTATGTTCTATTTTAATAAAAGTTAATATGAAGATAAAGTAGATTTGGAAAATATTTTCAAGCTCTTATTTTCTTTTGTTTTGACAAATTTTTATCACTGCTGTCAAATTCTTTTCAGACTTAGGTCAGATTTGCTTTGTTTACTGATCAGGTAAGCACTGGTAATGGTGTTTTATAAAATATGCCCATGAATTTCATATTTCTGATATATTCCTACATGTGTGCATTTTGCACTGTGAAATGAATGCTTCTAACAAAATTATCTATTTCAATAACTAACTGTGAAATATGCTTTCTTTTTGGTTAGATAAATATGGTTATATTTGTTATTTTTAATTTTTTAATTTTTTAATTATGAGAACAATGATGTAGAGAGGACAAGGTAAAGTTACAGTGGAAGGACAATCGCTCATAAACAGGGTTCTCAGAAGAAATCCCCTTGCTGATGCCTAAATATTGAACTTTACAGTCAAAGAACATTAAGAAAAATAAGACAGAACCCATGTAAATTACTTTGACCACAAGTCCCCAGATTGTAGTACATTATAACATTTCTTGGCAGTACAGAAAGCAATCTAAAGCCATGAGATTTATGTGACTCCTTAAACATTGAAGGCATAGTATTTTTTATATTTTCATGTACATGCATATTAGTTTAAGCTAACATCAAAAGTTTAAGAGGTTTATTTTTTAAGGGTTAGAGTCAAAAGAGCACAGTGAAAACTGTGTTAGAGTGGCAAATATTGTTTGCTTAGGCCCACCAAAATATGGGGGACATGGGAAGGAAAAGCCTTGGTCTAAATACAAGGAGACCCTACCCCTGAAGTTTCCTGACATAAGACCAACTCTAGACTCCAGGCAATCTAGCTTATTCAATCCAAGTCATTGTCTGTAGTGCCAATACAGTTTTATTTTTCACGCAGTCTCTATTGTTTGCATCAGGTTTCTGTATTGCAGATCCTGGAGTCTGCACATCCTACGTAGATTTGTTTTTTAAGTGTTTAGATGATCCTTTCAATAACACCAATGTTTTGAATTGTGTTCTTTCTCCCTCTGAAAAAAAGTGCTGAGAGGTGAACCACCAATGCATAGCTGATTTATAACTCAGAATTGTATTAAATTTCTTACTTTAGGGGCCCTGGAGATAGCATGGAGGTAAGGCATTTGCCTTTCATGCAAAAGGTCATCGGTTCGAATCCCAGTGCCCCATATGGTCCCCCATGCCTGCCAGGAGCAATTTCTGAGCATGGAGCCAGGAGTAACCCCTGAGCACTGCCAGGTGTGATCCAAAAACCAAAAAAAAAAAAAAAAAAAAAAAAAAAAAAATTCTTACTTTATTGGGCAGAATTATCTTGAGAAAAATCGGGAAGTCACAGACATGTCAATTCACCTAGTGTTACTAAATAAAATGCAGAAGAAATGATTAAGTTATGTAAGGAGTTGAGAATTTTTTCATGGCTGCTTTATAATAAGAAGACATTGAGCTATGCTGAAACCATTAAAAATGCAGACAAAGAGAATGAACTTAAGATATTGATGTCTATATTTATAATTAGAGATCTGTTTGTGAGATTTACCATAATGTACATCTTAATTACTCTTACAGATCTTTTGTAAATTAGACTGTTTTGAATAATAAAATATTAAACATTTGTGGGGATATTAGGATCATCTCATAGTTTAAAGGAGATACACTATTTTTCATAATTAAAATTTTAGATTTTAGAAAGTTGTTTTACTCATATGATTTAGAGACACTGATTTAAAAACAATCAGTTGCTGAAGTTAAATTTATAAAAATATCTTAAAGTCAATCTTTAAATTGTAAACAACTCCACAAGAATTGAGTCTATGTTCTCTGTAATGATATTTTATTTCATTGACATCAGCGATTACAGCAGGTATGATGCAGTTTAAGTTGATGCTTTATACATGTATGTACATATTAATTAAATAGATTGATTCTTCACCATAGACTTCTGATTGCTTGTTTCAGGGGTAGTTGGACAATACCTGATCAAAAAGGCATTTAGGAATATGTCACTATGAAATGAGCAAATACAAACAGAGTTACTTTATATTAAATGCTTATCTGAGAAGGAATGTTTTTTAATATCAGTTAAATGCTTATCTGAGAAGGAATGTTTTTTAATATCAGTTAAATTAACAATTGCTAAAATATTAAGTGACTACTGTCTTCAAATAACATGAGTAAGCTTTAATTTAATTATGTTGTCTAAATAAAGAATATAACTAACATTTATAATCAGGAAGAATTAACACTTTTTTTTTTTTTTTTTTTTTTTGGCTTTTGGGTCACACCCGGCAGTGCTCAGGGGTTACTTCTGGCTCCATGCTCAGAAATTGCTCCTGGCAGGCACGGGGGACCATATGGGGCACCGGGATTCGAACCGATGACCTTTTGCATGAAAGGCAAACGCCTTACCTCCATGCTATCTCCCGGGCCCCAGAATTAGCACTTTTTATATAAAGCTTTTTGTTTGTTTTGGGACAAATACTCAAGGATAACTCATGGTTTTGCTCTCAAAAATTACTACTGTCGTTGCTCAGCAGACCATATGGTTATGTGATCAAACTAAGGTCAGGCATGTCTCTCCATCCGCTCCCAGGAGGGGTTTAGGAATCCAGATTAATTCGTTTCTGTGTTCTCCATATAATTAGGCTTCAATTACTAAAGTATAAAATTAAGTTTTTTTCTCCCATCTGTCTTATGAACATGCGTATCAGATTGTTAGTGCTCAAGAGTGCAAGCAGAAATTTAGTGAGCATAAACCTAGATATTAATTAAACAGTTCCATAGTTCAGATAATTGAATGCAATTTACTAAGAATGGCAGCGGAGTCTGATCTCCTTCAACTGTCTTCTTCAACTGGAATAAATTGCTGCTTCTTTGCTTGGATTATGCTCAGAATGGTGAGTTCCTGCTAAGAGAGTCATTGCATAAATCCAAAAGTTTCCTTCAAAACCATCCACAGCTCTTTTTCTCATGCATCAGTTTCATACTTAATTTGTGTATTTAAATAATTTTCTTTCTTCTTTTTAAAAAATTCATTTCTGATTTATTTGTTTGTGTCTTTACCTGTTTTTCTATTCTGCTTATCATCACATGCTTCTAAATCAAATAATCTTCCCAGTATTTGAATAATAAGTGCATGGTGAATGCTTGGCATCACAGACAGGTGATTATTGGCAAGTGGCTTCAGGTAATTACATTTTGTGGGGTCCCAAAGAACAATAGGTAACCTCCCCTCAAATGGGAAGTAGAAGAATCTAGCATGACAAGATGGTACTTGGACAAGATAATTAGACATGAATTATGTGGTTGGGATTGTAAGTTGTTCTGGTAAACAAAGATGCCATGTTTTAGAAGAAGGAAATTTCCCAAAGAAACAGAATAACAATATAAAGCATTATCTTGAGTTTAGATTTATTCCAATTTGGCATTTTTCTTAGAGATTTTCAGAGACATTGCTGTCAATGTGATGTTTTCCACTTATATGTGATTCTAAAACTAAACTCTATGGTAGAGAAATTGCCTTCCCAATGGTGAAGCCATGGGTTTAAATCCCAGAGATACGAACATATATATTAATGAATATGTATGGTACACAAAAATCAAAGAAGATTCTTCTGAAAAAAGTAAACTGAAAATGTATTATGATTAATTATGTCAACTATGTGATATCTTTTCTTTAAATAAATTAAAAATAAGAAAAAAATAACATGCCAATCTAGTTGGCTTTGGTGCAACATTTACACAGATGAATGTCAACTCATGTGACACAAAATCCGCTCCCTCATGATACATACACGTTAAAAGGGAATTAATACAAAACAATCAATTTTAGCTTCTGAGTTTTTCATGAAAGAAAAGTCTTCCCATTGAAGTACTTCTAATTACTAGA
>PVKC010006307.1:0-31405 GCA_004027635.1 Crocidura indochinensis | reverse complement strand
ATATAACTAACACAAAATATTAAACAGGAATTTTTAGACTGATGGTCTCTAACACTTAAATTCTTACACTTTTTTTTCTATACTGATAAACAATATATTTATTTACTTTTGAAAGTTAAACAAAATTCACACACAATACAATGATTTGGCAAGCATTAAATGTATATTAACTATATTCATTTCTTTTACATTTTGTTTTATTGTTTTTGGCCACTCCTTGTGGTGCTCTGAAGTTACTCCTAACTCTCAGTTCAGGATTTACACCAAGTTGGCTCCGGGATCCAAGGGATCAAAAATTATTTGGCTGCATGCCATACAAATGTCTTACCCACTGTATTCTCACTTTGGCTTCTGTAGTCATCTTGGAAATTTAATATATTCAAAATAGAATCCATTCCTTTGACACTCCCCTAGGCAGTTATGCAGTGAGACACAGATAAACATGAGGTCAGATTGGAGCTTTCTTCAGATGCCTAAACCTAAACACAGAAACATTTCAAGTATTTATTAATTTTAGATTTTTTGATTTTTATTAAGTCCCATACTTTAGATAGAATATTGTACAGATGTCAAATTACATTTAGTTTTTAGCACTTTAAGCTTCTTTTGCCTGTACTAGCTATTCAAACTTTGGGTAAATTTAATGATTTGCGGAATTAATTGTTTAAAATTTATAGACTATCAACTGATATTTGTCTAGTGTTTTTCTTTTGGGGGTGTACACCCATGACGCTCAGGGGTTACTCTGGCTATGCACTCAGAAATCGCTCCTGGCTTGGGGGACCACATGGGACTTGGGGGATCAAAAAACAGTCCATCCTAGGCTAGCGCCAGCAAAGCAGACGCCTTACTGCTCCATGCCACCACTCTAGGTTCAATTCCCGGCATCCCCTATGGTTCCCCCAAGTCAGGAGCTATTTCTGAGTGCAGAGCCAGGAGTAACCCCTGAGCATAACTGGGTGTGGCACAACCTCCCCCCCAAAATAAAATAAATATAGCCAAAAATAAAATAATGAAAAAATGCACATTATTAATCCAAAAGGAGAAGCATATCAAAACAACAACAAGATATCATGTCACTCCACAAAAACTGACACACAACAAAAATTATAAGAACCATCAATGTTGGTACTGGTGCAAAGAGCGAAGGACTCTGATTCACTGCTGGTGGAAATGCAGACTGGCTGGTCCAGCCTTTTAAGAAAATAATATGGACATTTTTTCAAAAAAAACTAGAAAGTAAGCTCCCATATGACCCAGTAATAGCACTCCTGGAAATATTCCTGTGCACTAAAAAACATAATACAGAAAAGTCATCTAAAATCTTATGTTCATTGCTGCACTATTCATAGTAGCCAGAATCTGGAAGCAACGAAGTTTCCAAGAACAGATGAGTGGATACAGAAAACATGAAACATATATACATAGTAGCATATTATACAACTGTTAGGAATATGAAATTTTCTTATGCATGGATGTATATGAATAGTATTCTTCTGAGCAAATGAGTCAGATTTATAGGGATAGACATAAAATATTCTACCCATATGTAGAGTATAAAAAGTAGTATGTTCATAATGCCTAAAGACAATACAGACAAGGATCAGGGGGCTGGTTAGAAAGCTTGCTACAAAGAACAGTTAGGGCAGGAAAAGACCACTATGACAATGATAGTTATAAATGATTAATTTGGACAAGAACTGAGTACTGAAAGGGGATAAAGTTATTCCTTCAATAACAATACTGCAAACCATAGTCTCTAAAAGGAAGAAAAAAATGAAGACTAAGAGTATGTGTGAGAGTGAGAGAGAGAGAGAGAAAGAGAGAGAGAGAGAGAGAGAGAGAGAGAGAGAGAGAGAGAGAGAGAGAGAGAGATCAATGTCTGCCATAGAGGTAGACAGTGGAAAGGTCGAGGGATTATGGGAGAAAAGCTGAGGACATTCTTGGCAGAAAATGTGCTCTTGTGAAGGGAGGGGTGGTTGTACATTGCATGACTGAAACTCATTCATGAACAACTAAGTTGCTGTATCTTATGGTGATTTAATTAAAAACATTTATTTTAAAAGTGGATAAAACTTGGGGGCCGGGCGGTGGCGCTGGAGATAAGGTGCCTGCGCTAACCTAGGACGGACCACGGTTCGATCCCCCTGTTCCCCATATAGTCCCCCGTGCCTGCTAGGGGCGACCTCTGAGCGAATAGGCAGGAGTAACCCCTAAGCGTCGCCGGGTGTGGCCCAAAAACCAAAAAAAAAAAAAAAAGTGGATAAAACTAGTTGGAAGGAATATGATACTATCTAGCATAAATCTCTCTAGTAAACAAATAGTCTTTTATATAGATTTAAAAAAGACATGGAGAATGAATTAAGATTAGCCCCAAAACTTAAAAATAAAACATCCACAAATGTAAAAGAAGTTAAAGTGGGTGAAAATGTATTTAGACATGCTTTCACATGACATAAACGTAACTTATAATATCAAACAGGATGAAATAAATGTAAATAAATATCAGTATAAGGAGCTGGAGAGATAGTTAAGCAAGTAGGGTATTAGAAAACAGAAATAATTAAAGGAAGTGACTCAAGGGAGAAGTTTATGTTCCTTCTAACTCTAGGTTATATAGACCTAGGATCTTATGTCTTGATTTTAAAAATACAAAGAAACAACTAGAAATATATTATAGTGTGCAAGGTGCTTGCCTAACATGAAGACCCTAGTCTGGTGGTCTGTCAGCTGGTATGGCCTCATGAGCACCACTAGGAGTCATCTTTGAGCATAGAACCAGATTTAAATTCTGAAAATCCACATATGTATGTGACTCATAAACAACCAAAGGTAATGTTTTTATCAAGCCTATGTTGAAGATTATTGATTCTTTGCAAAATTCAAATAGTATTTAAGATTTAGAGTATTCCAGATTTAATAGCATATAGTGCTTCTTAATTATTTATATAAAACTGAATTGATAAAGTATCCCACTTTTTGTGCTATCAAGTTTTAGAAAAAAAATGAATGAAATTTGTAAAATGCTATAATTTTTGTGATAGTGTTTCTTCTTCCTCAGCATACTTGTGTTTAAATAGAGTAGATTATAGTATAGAGAAAATATTTTAACATTTCCATTCACTTGTCCTTGTTTAATATTTTGCTTTTCCTATTTACACATGCTGAAAATAACACTGGGATTAGCATTTGATGGATCAATTATTTTCTAGGAACTTCGCTTCATAATATTTTATTGTAAAATCATCCTAAGTTTATTTTTAGTACTTCTGGTGACAGATTTTGGGCTCTATTTTCTATTACATAATATATTGTTACAATTGACATTTGAAAAAAAATACATAACTTCAGTGTGTTTAAATATTTCAGATCTCAGGAAAGAACTTCATTTCATTGATTCAGAATTTTGCTTCTTGACTTTGAACCTCAACTTGGGTAAAAGGTACTACTTAAGTGAAAGCTCTGATAGTCCCTTTTTCTAATGTTTCTTTAGGTATACTAAACAGAAATTAAAAATTTAATGTTTTTTATTTAAATTTTATTTTAAAATTATGTTAAGAAATATATATTTTTAGATTTTAAGTTGATCAGGATTGTAATAATTCTAAATGGCTTGGAAAATGATTAAGATGTGCCAATCTATTTGAGTGTATATATCCTAGAAGTATTTTATGACTTAATAAATGATCTTTAAATATGTAATATCACCTTATTAGTTTTTTTTATTTAATTTGAAACTTTTATTGTGTTACATAATAGTTCATTCTGGTGCATTTTTATATTGTATATATGTATTATGTTATAGGGTTAAGTGGCCTTTCAAAGACCTTTGTTCTGATAGATAATATATTTTGTGGGAGTGGAGAGATAACATAGATGTAGACCTTTGCCTTGCATGTAGGTGACTTGGATTCAATCAGTTGCATCCCATCTGGTTCCCTGCACCACTGGGAATGGTGACTAAGCAAGAAGCCAGGAGTAGTCCCTGAGCTTTGCAGGATGTGGCCCACAAACTAAACAAATAAATAAAAAAATATTTTGCATTGCAGTATCAGTTTATTTTCTATTCTTCAAAAGTTTCTATTTTTCAACATGGTTATCACTATATGTCTTGGTAATTACTTTTATTCAATATTTTTATTTTTATTTGTGAATCGCTTGATATTTTAAAGTTTTTACTGTTTTAAAATTTTTATTCCTTGTTCGGATAAGGACTCTTTAAAACTCATTATTGTCTACCCACCACCTACTATGTATATATTATATAGATGTACATACCATCTGTGTGGTATTCATGTGTGAATTTCTATTCACACATTCCTAGAGTAACACCGTCACCATCATGTAGCTTTTATCTGTATATTATCAACCAGTTCATAAGACTTCCTTATATCTTCCACATATGGTAAAATTCCAGGAGTAGACACACTAAATTTTGTTTGCTTGTTTGTTTGCTTTGTTTTCTGGATAACACCCAGTAGTGCTCAGGGGTTACTTCTTGCTCTACACTCAGAAATCACCCCTGGCAGGCTCAGGGGATCATATGGGATGCCAGGATTCAAATCACCGACCTTCTGCATGCAAGGCAAATGCCTTACCTCCATGATCTGTCCCTGACACACTAAATTTTTAATCTAGTTTTTACATTATAACATGAATGGATATTTGGTCCAACAAGTAGCTTCTAGAAAAAATTTTATCACGGCATACAAGCCACAGTTTGTCTAACGCCAAAATTTGAACAATTGAGGTAAAGCCAGCCCTTAATTAGACAAATGATTTGTCACACATTTTTAATATGATATGTTAGAGATTATAAATAATTTAGAATATATCAGTCATAAGGAAAAAGTGCTAATCATATATATTAACACTATTGGTGTTTAGAGTAATAACAAATCACTTATCTACCAAAATAAAATATTTCAATTTAGATATCAATAGTTCACAAATAAATAATCTACTAATTTTTATATCACATAAACTGAATTTATTGGTATAGAAAGATTTCTAGAATATAGGGTTGGAGTGGTGGCCCGTGGTAGGGCCTTGCATGCTGCTGACCTAGGATGGACGTGTTCCATCCCCTGGTGTCCCATATAGTCCCCAAATCAGGAGCAATTTCTGAGTGCATAGCCATGAATAACCTCTGAGCATCACCGGGTATGGCCCAACCCTCCCCCCCAAACAGGAAAATATTTCTAGAATATATGATAGGACCATGTTGTCTTAATTTTGTTCATCCTTTGCATGATTATTTTTCCTTAATCTTCTTAAATATCTTGAACTATTTTTCTCAAAACTCCTTAACTGTATTTTACTCTGCTTATTATTCTTTTTCCAAACTAGAGTTATGGGATCTATACAATTTTTAGCTAGGAACTTGTTTATTTTTGTAAATTCTTTCATATGAGATCTACTCATTGCTTGAATTATATAATATAATATTTTCTCTTCATTTTATATTATATCTAACATCATTATACATCTCACCATAATCTACTTCATAGATATTTCTACTTTTATAGAATCTCACCATAATCTACTTCATAGATATTTCTACTTTTACCTTTTATACATGACTATTTCCTAACTGTCAAGGCTTCACATGTTATTGCTCTTAAGCTTCCCAGTTTCTTTTTTGCTCATTTTGTATAATGTGACACATGCTTTGCATTTTTTCTATTATGTAATACTCATTTTATCTTCATTTACCTGAGTTGGGTATCTGTTTTTATTGTTTATCTTTATCCTTATTGTTGACTTATCTCAAGTTTTATGATTAGACTATATTATTAAAATGTTTTGTATTCACTATACCTTTGCAATTCTGAAAGCATAGTTTAATAAAGAATTTTTAGATATATTAATGCATATATAAAAGTTATCTGAATTTATATCTATGCACTTATAGGATCCAGTCAAAGATGAAGGTCCACATCTTTGTCTTTATTTTGGCTCTCCTGGTTGCCATGATTGTAAGTAATTCAGAAAATATTGAAGAAGTTTTCTTAATAAAGCTCCAAATTTTTTTATTATTTTTGATATATTTAAATACTCCTAAACATACTATAACTTTTAGTTTTGTATAAATAAGCAATTTATATTAAATTCATTTACATAAATACATTGAAGATTTAGAAAACTATATATTTGATGTACAATCATTTACCAAATATATGCAGTCTTGCCAAATAACTTTATAATAATCTAAAATTTTAAAGATACTTTTAAATTTTATGAACTTATTAAGTTATAAAATTTTCTATTAAAACAGATTTGACAAGTGAAATGGTGTGAAATTAGAGAATCTGACAATTAGAATTAGTTGTTGGCACCATATACTCATGTTCATTGTCAACTATAATTCTGGAGGTCCCCAAATGTGATCTGGGAGTTATTGTGTTGATTCTCTGACAACAGGGCCCAAACAGAACAAATTTTCCATTTCTAAAAATCAATCACCCTGATTAGGTTAGTGTGTGAAGTGAGTGACCAATTCTTGGCCTATGAGTACTACATAGGAACAACCCCCACCCCAAAATAATAGAAAATAATATGATCTAAAGACATGACCAGTAATTGTGATAATGTATGCAGTATTCAAAAATTATCTAGTAAATGCCTAATCTACAGTGTATACCAAAGAAATTTTTATTTTTTAACTATTCTTTTTCAATCAATTTCATTATAGTGGTAAATATTTTGTAAATCAACATACACTTTAAGAACTTCTAATGCACTGTCCCACATCCTCAGAGATAGGTTTTGCATGGGAAACCTATCTTTATTTTCATTCCTTAGTATTGTGGACCAGACTCAGCTGTGTTCAGTGTTACTTCTACTTGTCCATTCAGGAATCAATACTGGAAGTGATTCAGCAACTTACGGGATTTCCAATTAACAAACTTATGTTTGCAGAATGCAAGGCAAATACCAAATCCTCTATACTACTGATTTGGCCCCATGAATCTTATTTTTTTCTTTTTAAATCTTAACAATGTTAAAAAAATTTTCAACTATATATGTCAAAAATGATTTCTAACCTAAGTGATTTTAAATTCCATATATATATGGAAGCCCCATTCTGGAGCCCTTTCCATTAAAACCCATAATTTATATGCTTGTTTAATATGCCTTTGTCTAAAGAAATCATATAATTATCTATATCACAAGCAAGTTGTATAAAATTATTTCTAATGTTTTTCTTTTACCAATATTATAGTATTGAATTTATTTTATACTTATCAAATTCAAATGAATGCATAAGGAAGATATTAATATAAATTATTTACTATGGATTTTTTCAACTTAAAAACATATACCTCAGCACTGGGCAGATAGATGCTTCTGATATAGTAAAGTTTACTAGTAATTATGTATTCATCAACTAATATGAGTCTTTCCATTACCTCTAAAGATAAAAAATTGTTTAGCATTAGTGTCTGATGTAAGATACATAAATATTTAAACTTCTCAACTGAAAATGTCATGAGTTTCTAATTTTACTTTCATTTAATATTTTATGTCACTTATTTTGAATTTATTTTTATTTTTATGTTTTGGTTTTTGGTTTTTGTGTCACACCCAGCAGTGCTCAGGAGTTACTCCTGGATCTACATTCAGAAATTGCTCCTGGATGCCGGGATTTGAATCACAGTCCTTCTGCATGAAAGGCAAATGCCTTACCTCCATGCTATCTTTCTGGCCCCATTTTGAATTTTTAATCTTTATAAATTCATACCTTATTTTATTTAGTTTAATTTACTGTTCATTTCACTTTTTTATGATTTACATCAAATTTATGAGAAATAAGATAGAAGT
This sequence comes from Crocidura indochinensis, assembly GCA_004027635.1. Taxonomy (NCBI): domain Eukaryota; kingdom Metazoa; phylum Chordata; class Mammalia; order Eulipotyphla; family Soricidae; genus Crocidura; species Crocidura indochinensis. The sequence continues at coordinate 23,581 of PVKC010006307.1, read as the reverse complement.
ATAATGAATTTCAACTAGCCCAGATAGTTTTCTTGGTATATCCAAATTGGTTATAATTCCAATTTATTTATTATAATCAACTGGTTATATATTATAACCAAATTACCAAATTATATGTTTTAATAAAAATAATATAGTTATTCTTAATAAGTTATTACATTAATTATTAATGATATAATGATAACTAATAATATATAAATATATTATATAAAATATTATTACAAAATTGATTATAATTCCACATAATATCACAATCTACATGACAAAATCATAAATGAAGTACAAAAACGCAAGTTTAAAATAAGATAAAATTATATAATATTAGACTATATCAACTGTGTACATATATGCAACAAGTAGCTGTTAATCTATTAAAATCATATTCATTATGGTTCTTAAGTCATATAGATAAGGAAGAATTTGTCTTTAGTAAATTCAAAGTTAAACATTTCTATTTATTATATTTACTATTTTTAATCTAGTACAAATAGATTTTCCTCTTTATTTGCATAATAAATGGAATGAAATAAAGCGTTTTGAATTTGAATGTATAAATTAATGACAGAAAAGTTGTCATTCACTCATTGTAGATAAGTTAGTAAAGATAATTAAAATTTATCAGATATCTAACGCTTTTAAGTTTAACCAATCTTATTGTGACAGAGTGGATGAGAATTATATACATAAAGAAAAAGATTCACCATTACTAATTTCTCCTTTATTTTCCCCTTATTAAAGAGTGCTGATTCATCATCTGGTGAGGTAAGATAGATTCATTCACCACTTGAATAGTTGATTATTAAATACTTCTTGAAATTTCAATGTTGTCTTTTTGTTTTAACAGAGCCACTCAAGAGAAAGAAGATATCGTGTAAGTTTTCCCATGATATGTAGTCCAAAGCAAATGTATTTTTCTGAGAACTTAGTCTACAAGAAGAATAAAGGTCATTTCTATAATATATTCACCAATGAATAGCTGAAACAAAACAATTGTTTTGTTTATGATACACAGTTAAAATATTTGAATTAATTTTTAAAATTAATATAACATCTTTGTTTAAATAGCGGGATTACAAACATGTTTGTAGTTGCATTTCAGTCCTCTCCCCTTAGCCAGTGCAAACTTTCCACCATCATTGTCCCCCATCTTTTCCTTTAGTATCCCTGGCCTGTCAATCTATGTATAAGAAAATTTCATGACTTCATTTTTATGACAGCTACATAGTATTCTATTGTGTATATGTACCACATTTTTTATAACCACTCATCATTTGTCCTCTGCATACTTATGTTTATTGCAGCTCTATATACAATAGCCCAAATTTGAAACAACACAGAAGACAACAACACTCTTGAAAATTTAACACTGATAATACTCTGGGTTCTTAGTGAAACTCATCAGATAGCTTGAACTTGAAGAAATATTTGTTCTTTCAGAATTTAGTATTTTTATCTGATATATTTATTTAAGAATAAGTAAAAATTTTACTTGATTGTTATAATAAATAATAAGATTTAGAGTAAATGAAGTGGGACATGTATAAATTTAATTATATTATTTATTATAAAATACTTAGAATAAACTAAATCATAAAATAAAAAAGATGTCATCTCTATATTTTAAGTGGAAGAGATAGTTAAATATTTTCCACAATTAATTTCAAAAATGGTAATTTTTCTATTCTTTTGTTTTTATACAGAGAGAATACGGCTATCCATCATTCAACTATCCATCCTATCCAAGTTATTACCAAAATCCATACCCAAATCCTTATCCATATCCATATGCGCCACAACCTCAATAATCACAAGAAGAGCAAACCAATGTAAGTGGGATCTAGTGACATTTTATATTCTGCATAAAATTTATTGACAATTAAAACAAGAATAATAAATTTGTGCACTAGACTCATAAGTGTGCATGTTAAGGATGTCACCTTATTGGTGTTCAAAATTTATCTAAATGCTTTCAAAGAACATTTTCATCAACATGATGTAATGACAAAGCTGAATTTTTTGGTCAGGAACAACTCTGTAGTCTGGTTCTACAAGAAGTAACTTCATGAACCATTTCTGTTTTCTAAATCTTCAATTTTTTCTAAATAATAAAGTACTATAGTAATGCTTTACAACTTTATAAAGTTTATGAGACCATTGAAACACATCTTACTCATGTCCTTCATTAGGACTGAAAAGGGTGACCTGCTTAATGAATGTGCTGACCTGATTCAGGTTTACTTGCTTATTAAATGTGCATATATATTGTGATCAAGTATTTATTTTCAGGAGCTGGTGAGTTTTCTAGCAGGTTATGCTCTTGCAAGCACTTGATATGATTTTTTCCATCTTAGTATGAGTGTACCTTGATCATAGAAAAAAGGCATGTTTCTAGATTCACATTGCATGCGGTCTACAAAAATAAAATTAGGGTTGGAGAGATTTTTCTGTTGATAAAACAGACAAAAATTAAATGCATTTCAATTCCTGGCACAAACTATGGTCCTCTAGGTGTAGCAAGAAGCAAGTCCTTGAATACAGAGTCAGGAGAAAGCCTTAAGGAAAGCCCAGTGTGATCCACGAACAGCAAACAAAATAAGCAAAATAAGGAAATACATTTATTTCTTCATAATTATAATCAGAGTAGTTGAACATAAACTATGTGAACAATTTTAAAATTTAAATTAATTGACAACTAACCCTTATTGAACAGAATGTTAATTTTTAATAATAAACCTTAATGATGGATCATGCCTAGTAGTTTATGTGCTTTAAGTTTAATAATTATAAAATTAATGATCATTCTAACCTCATAAATAATATTAGATAACTATCAAGTTAGTAAGTTACTTTTATCTAACTCAAAATGCAATGTTCAAGATCTATGTCAAATTTCTCACTATGCAGCAAAACATTATTTTTTAAAGTAAATATAAGATTGACCTGTAATTCACAGTTGCAAGATTCATTCCAAAGTATTTCTTTCATTTTACATGCTCTTTTTTAGACTTCATGGGGATCAGCAGACAGCTGATTTATTTGATCAAGTACTGATATATATCAGTATTATTTGAGCTTTAATGCTACTATACAAGAAAATGTTAGCTATCACACAGAGGGAAGACAAAACGAGGAATAACAAGTAAACAGGATCATTATATTGAAATTAATTTAGCAACTAAGAGTGACAGTTAATTAGACATTTCAGATTAGGTAAATTTAATTTTGACTGGTTTGTGATGTTGGGTAAAACCTGATGGTGTGTCAGGTTCTTTCTTGACTCTGCACTTAGGAATCACTACTGAAGATTCTCCAGAAATCATGCAAGACAGGACCTTTAATGTGCTACAAACTTTTCAGCCCTGTTCAGTGTTTTGGGCATGATTCCTTACCATTATTATTTTGTCCTGAAAGAGTTGTGCTGTGAAAATGTATTGCTTCATTTAAGTAAATAATACTAAAGATAATTAGCTATGATAATTTTAAAGTGGATAACATTTGCATATAAAAGACCAGGAAAATGACTTGAAGAGTATAACCAACTAAGGACACTTGAGAGGCACAAATGAAAAATAGACAAGAAGAGAAAAAGAAGACACAAATTCATTTAAAGAGTTTTCCAATATACTGGAACCAGAGCAATAGAACAGTGGGAGATCCTTTTCTTAGCAGGTGGTATCCCCGGGTTCAGTACCAGGAATCACATATAGTATATCAAGCCTGCCAAAAGCATTTTGAACACAAAGTCAGAAGTAACTCCTGAGAACCTCCAAGTGTTGCCCCAAAACAAAACAAAACAAAACAAAAAAATAAATAAAGAAGCAAACAAAAAGTTTCCAACAGTGATACAACATTATTAGATGTCAGAGATTCCAAAATGTGTTATAACTCCTGGATATATTATCGATGTTAAGACAGAATTTTAGGTTCTTTCAAGTTAGAAAGAACCAATAATAGATACAATAATTCTTGGTTAGTTTATTGTTTTAGAAAAATGAATACACCCAAACTCTTCATTTCAAAAGGAATTATATTTGTCAACCAAATTGTCATCAGGAACTTGGCATGTATCTGATATCAAATCAGAGTGCTATCCTTCCACTGTGTGTTATCTAGCCTATTATATATATGTGTATATTATATATAATATATATAAAAATGATGAATCAGATATGCTAGTTAGTCATATGACAGTTGTAGAGAGTTGACATAGACTATAAAAAAGTCCATTACGAAACTCCCAAAGGAATTAGAATGATAATTGAAAACTTTGAATTAATAGATTAGGTAGCATCAATTGAGAGCCTGATCCTGCAAGTAGTATACAATAATTTTTGAAAGTTTGAAATGTTTGTAGTTTTCAAACTTTATCATATTTTGTCATATGATCAAAGTAATTCTAAATGTAACTAAGACATTTAAAAAAAAGACTGTTTCATTTTGGGGAAGCTTCATACATCTGGAATATGTGGCTTTTCAAAATTAAAAAGGATGTAACATTCTTTTGCATATTTTGTAAATTTAGAAAGAGTAGCAGAAACAAGTCATTATAGGGAAGTGGAGAGCACCAAGAGAATGACCAATAATGTCTGAAAAGTCTGATCAGTAGATTCTCATGATAATCTAACAAAGTGACATTTTCCACTATTTAGCTTTTGCTCACCACATGTACCTAAGAGATGTAGATGTAAAAAAACCTAAGGTTTATAGACAGAAATATAATAAAATGTGTGTCAGACAATGGAGAAGGTAACAGATCAGGAACTGTGAACATAAGGTCTATCACTAGAAATATATTTTAGTTATATCCATAAAAATAAGAACATTTGTTAAGTCTCAATATGTACCTTAGTTTTAATATATTTTTATTTCATTTACAGGATTGATTGGAAATTTTCTTTTTCTGAATGATGATAAATCTTCCTCCTTTAAAATGTTTTGCTCATCTAACAACATTTCATTATAATTCATTGATAAATTCCAAAGTACTCATATAAGCATGATTCAAAAATTGAATATAATACTATTTTATTGTTTCCATAATTTTATAATAATTAGAATCATAATTAGTCCCTAAGTATACTAAAGAAAGAAATAAAGTTATTTATCAAATGTGTTTATATGAATATAACATATGTGAGATGAGTAATTGATTAATGTTACCCACTCATAAGACATTGTATTTGGGGGGCCTTTTCCACATTTTCTTAGTTTTTCACCTTTTCTTAATTTTATCTGTTACTAGTAATGTATAAATATTAACTTTGTATTCAAAATAAACTGATTTAGCAAGCATATACTATATGTTTTATTGCGTTCATTTCTTCGGGATGTCCTAAGGATGTAGATCTGGTAACTACAGAGAAGAAGAAAATGTGTTTCCTTATTGTTCCTCCATAGAGTCAGTTCTCACCTTTTTGTGTGTTTTTCTTCAAATTTTCTAAAATTTATTGACAATCCTTTAGATTTCTTGCTTTGTAGGTATATGATCTAATATTTGTCTCACTTGTCTGCTATCAGGCAAATCTACTCTAGAATGAGTTTTTTCTGATATATTATATTTTTAATTACCATATTTCAAAGCAGTGTCACTTCTTGACACTGTTACTTCTTGAGGTCATATTTGCAGTATAAATTGGTCATAAGGACACAATTTAAATATGATGCCTATGTTTACCTCACTTCTTGATAAAATGTATTTTTATCATTTTATGTGACAATAGTTAGCATGATTTGAGTCAATACATATGCCTATGTGTAAGGTAAAGAAAATATTGAAAAAATATTCAATACTGGTTATAATATAGTAAAATAATAATATGAAGGGTATATTATGGCATAGCTAGTCACTCAGAGGGAAGAAAATCATCTAAACAATTTCTTTAACTTTAACATATCTATTCTGAAAGTTATTTCAGACTGTATTGTACATGACATCATTATTATACAATATTATACATTATACATTATTATACTATAAAAATATCAATCTTTTTGTCTTCTGTTGTCTTTTCATACCAATTCATATTTCATAAATGAGAAAAAATTCCATATTAAAAATATTTAAAATATTTCATAGATGAGAAAATGAGAAAAAAAATTTCATAGTGAGAAAAATCTCAGCTAACATAATCACTATAGTAGCTAAAATGTCCACATCAGATTATTTTATTAAATGCTTACGATTTTTATTTAGCTAAATTTGTGAGATGGAGCATACTTCTAGAAAAAGTAGAGAAAAACAAAACTCAAACTGCCACTCTGCCACCATTTCAGTCCTGGGGCGATAGTTTGTGAATGAGAATCTAGTCTCATCTTTACATTGCTAGTTTTTACAGACCTTCATTAAGATAGAAATAAGTATGTTATACTGAAGTGATCACACTAGTCTGCTAAAAAATTGTAAACAGGTGCCCTAACCACCAATAAGCTTGTACATTTGTTTGAGTCTCAGGCCTAATCAAATCTAGTGCCAGAGAGAGAGCTTACCAAATAACTCGAATATTAAAGCTCTGGAAATAGTAAGTTTTAACTGATTTTGGCCATACAATTCTTGCCATGACATTAGTAAATAGAAATAATCTGCTAGAAAGATCTTGGTATTATGATTAGCTTGAGTTCCTTGGTGCTGTTGATTTTTAAAATAAAATCTGTCATTGATCAAATCTAATAATAACTCTCACATTTACTATGAGAAACCAGCAACAGTGAATTCAGGATCATAGTTTAGATTACCAGAGACATGATGATTTAACTTATAAAGAAAAATATGACCGATTTCCTTTAAAGACAAAACATTTCTTTTTATTGACTTTGTAGTCATACAGGTGTGTGTGTGTGTTTGTGTGTGTGTGTGATTTATAGGCATTTTGCATTTAGAAACTGTTGTTCTTGATATGGACAAATTTTAAAAAACTAGAGATCAAAGTACACATATACAGAATTCTAAATGATCATACCTCTGAATAATGCATGCATTGCCCTGAGAACTAAGTCAATATTTGTTCTAGAAGTGCTGCTTTACACAGTTCCAAAAATGTCACTTGTGTGGTTCTAAAATATTCCAAGTACTGCCAAAAAGAGTCTTAATTGAAATTGAGTTGGAATAATATTGAAGATAAGGTGTTTGCCTTCTCTGAGGTCATCTACCAGATTAAGTTTTTCCTCTTTTACATTATTTAATTATTATAATGATAAATTTACTTTAAGAAACTTTATAGAGAAGAACTTTTTTTTTTAATTTTTTTTTTTTTGTTTTTGGGTCACACCCAGCTGTACTCAGGGGTTACTCCTGGCTCCATGCTCAGAAATTGCTCCTGGCAGGCATGGGGGACCATATGGGGCACCGGGATTTGAACTGATGACCTTTTGCATGAAAGGCAAACGCCTTACCTCCATGCTATCTCCCGGGCCTCAGAGAAGAACTTCTAATGCATTGTCTCACATGAGCTTCAGAGATACATTTTGTCTTTGAATCTTATCTTTATTTCCAATGTATGTGTCTTAGGGATTTTAAATAACCTCCCGATTATATACAACAAATACACCAATTAGGATAAATTCTAGATGAATCTTTTACACATAAATGCCCTATTCTTGAACCCCCTTCTCTCACTGTCCAATATTGATATATTTGTTGTCCATATATTCCTGTGTCTAAAGAATTCATATAACTAATCATATCAGCAGGAGAATAGAATAGTTTATACAATAATCAATAAAGATAGAAGTAAGTTATTTCCTAATAAAATTCACTATAATCATATATTGCATTTAATAATTTTTTGTTAAAATGAATTCATAGAGGGGTGGTCAATATAAATTCTTTAGCATATTGGTTTTTTATCTTTAGTAACACATATCTCTTCACTACACAGATATTCTTTTTTATGAAGAGACTATTTAATCATTTATTTATTAAGTAATATGGAACTCAGTATTTTTGGTCTAAACTAGGGATCTTTTCTGCTATGTATAAAGATAAGATAACTTAAAGTATAATAAAATATATTTAAATTTTTAAAATTCTAAATCACAAAATATCATGTTCAATTTTACATTCACATAATATTGAATGTCACTAGATAAAATGCTTGACTATTCTGATATTTTCTCTTTATACTCATGGTAAATCATATATTATCATTTAAATTATTATCTATTTTACATTTTTATTATTTGTATCTAATTACTAAGAAATATGACAGTAAATAATGAATATATGTGAAACAAATAATACTTGCTGAATTTTTAAAAATAGATTGCATTTAGTGCTACATAACATCACACTCTGACAAATTGATGAAGTAGAAAACATAATTCCAGGAAAACCATAATGACAAATATCAGGTAATGTCAAATAAGTATATATTGATTAGATTTTAGCTACTAAATATATATTTATTAAGTGTACTTCAATTACAGCAATATACAAAGATTGACTTTAGTATATCCAAAGTTTAAGTTTTCCATTTTTACTATCATTTTTATTTTTACTCTCACAAATAGATTTTCTCTTTACATGCAAAGGAAATTTAATTGAATTGAATGCTTGAAATTTGAGTGCATTAAATTAGTTGCATCAAGTCTATCTACTCACTGTAGAGATGTTACTAAACTTATTAAATTTCTAATTTTCTAAGCTTAATTTCTTTTTAGTTTATTTAACCCTTTATTGGTAGCATACATGATTATTTTAAATCTTAAAGTATAAAACTGAATAATATATTAACAAGGCATCCTTAATATTTAAGTATACTGAGTCAGCATCATTTGATGAAGTGAGATATATTTACCACTTGAGATGCGAAAAAAAATATGTATTCAAATTTTAGAGTTGGCTTTTGCTTTAACAAAATTGGTTAAGAGGAAAAAGAACTATTATGTATCTTCCCATGGAATATGATCGAGTGGAAATATATTCTTCTGAGAATTTATTCTACAGATAATATAAAAAGCTTATCTAAAATGTTCTTTTTTTGTTTTGTTTTTATTGGGGGGCCACACCTGGCATGCTCAGGGGTTACTCCTGACTGTCTGCTCAGAAATAGCACCTGGCAGGCACAGGGGACTATATGGGACACCGGGATTTGAATTAACCACCTTTGGTCCTGGACCAGCTGCTTGCAAGGCAAACACCGCTGTGCTATCTTTCCAGATCTAAAATATTATTTAACAATAACATAAGTACACATTCAGCTAATATACTAATGATATACTGATAAAAATTAAAATACTACTTTGATTAAAACTTAGATACTAGTAGCATTTTAATAGAAATAATTAAGTCATGAAACAGAATTGTTAATCTACATATTATTATTTTATGGTAATAATAAACTTAGAATAAATGGTCTAATAAAATAAAAAAGGCAACTCTTATTTAAATGAAAATTATCATGAAAATTTTTCAGACTTTCCCTTTACTGGTTGTTTTATTTTCTTGTGTTTGTGTAAAGAGTTTATATGGGGGTCAGAGAGGTGGCGCTAGAGGTAAGGCTTCTGCCTTGCTAGCCCTAGCCAAGGAAGGACTGTTGTTTGATCCCCCAGTGTCCCATATGGTCCCCCTAAGCCAGGGGCAATTTCTGAGTGCTTAGCCAGGAATAACCCCTGAGCATCAAACTGTTGTGGGCCTTTCCCCCACCAAAAAAACAGTTTGTATGATTCAACTTATCAATCAAAATATCCACAATCCTAATGCAATGTAATGTAGTCTAAATGTAATGTAGTCAAGGGAAACTTTCTAGAATCTAGACATTCCTTAAACCCAGAGATTAGGAATGTAAATGGCAGATAAGGAAATAAATAAATGTGGGCAATATGGAGATGAGAAAATGGAAAATATAGGGAAACAAGAATAAGGGCCTAGGTTATATTGGTTATGAGTCAGGGTCAGAAATATATAAATACATATCAAACTCTACATGAGATCTCACCTGCAACGACCAAGGGCAGGAGATGGAAGGTGGGGATGATGGGAATACTGGTGATAGAAGTTGGCACAGTGGATATTGGTGTTCACATTTTATATGCATAAAACTCATGGGGCAGGAGTGGAGACACAAGCAGTAGCGCTTTTTGCCTTGAGTACTCTAACCTAGTATTGACCATGGTTCCATTCCTCAGAGTCTCATATGGTCCTCCAAGACAGGAGCAATTTCTGAGTGCAGAGCCAGGAGTAACCCCTGAGTGTCACTGGGTGTGACCTAACACACATACACACACACATACACACACACTTCAACTATCATGGGGCCAGAACGATAGCACAGTGGTAGTGCATTTGCCTTGCATGCGGCTGACCCAGGACCGACCTCGCTTAGATTCCAATATAGTCCCCCAATCCAGGAGCGATTTCTGAGTGCATAGTGAGGAGTAACCCCTTAGTGTGCCAGGTGTGGCCGAAAAACAAACAAACAAAAACAAAAATTCAATTATCATAATTTTGTAAATTATGGCCATTCTCATAAAAAATTAAAAAGAAATATTCACATTCATATCCATATTAATATATAGCTCAATAATTTGCACAAAAATAAAATGTGGGATCTACAGACCTTTATATTCACTTTAGATTCACTCACTATTGGGCATGGGGTTTGGGGAGAGCCCATGGGGCAAGCCTTCTTTCTAACTTGGGTGCGCTGGAGCCTTGATAGGTCCCCAGTCTTCCCCTCTTCTGTCCCCGGTCTGCAGGGCTTCCTGGTGTGGCAGCCCAGGCAGCCAGACAAGGTGGGTGTTGGGGTTCTCTCTGGATTTGGTCCCAAGCTTCCCCACCCTTCCCCTAGCACTAGCCTGGGAAGGGCACAGGGTGGAGGGCCAGCAGATCCTGGCATCCAGCTCTCTAGTGATCCTCTTTTGAGCTGGAAGCTGATTCTAGCTGGCATGGGGTTTAGGGAGACCCATGGGGCAAGCCTTCTTTCCAACTTGGGTGCTCTGGGAGCCTTGATAGGCCCCTGGCCTTCCCCTCTTCTGCCCTCTGGGAGGGGATCCCAAGTTTTCCCCGCCTTTCTCCCTGTGCAGGTGGGGGGAGGGCTCAGGGAGGAGAGCGGGTAGATCCTGGCATCTGATTCTCTATCAAATCGTTTCTTGATCTTGAGCCTGGCTCTACCTGGCATGGGGTCTGGGGAGACCCCAATGTCGAAGGCTTTCTTCCTAGTTTGGGCAGGCTGGGAAACTTGGTAGGCCCCCAGCCGAACCCTCTCCTGCCCCCTAGCCTCCAGGTGTGTCCAAATTTGGGGGTGTTGTGAGCTGCTCATTTTTACTAAGGCAGTCTCTGGCAATATCTTACTAGTCTACATGTTCAAAAACATGCGGGGGCTATCGCCCCCCCACCCCCGTGCACAGTACATGCAATAATATATCCCATCCTTCAGTTATGTTTTGTGTATGTAGAATGTCTATCTGATATGCTGCCCTCTCGCACACCCCTGTAAAGCTCATTTTCACTTTTTAACTCTATCACCCCCAAACTTCAATACCCCCCATTTACCCTTTTTAACTTCTGTTCTGGACATTCCTAATCACACACCATGTTTCACTGGATTTAACAAACCCCAACTATTTTAAAAGACATAAAATGTACACGTATGGCTTTGGATATTTTAAATCTATATTCTTTGACAGCTAACTCTTACTAAATATTCTCGTAAACAGAGAAGATTTTCCCCACTTTTTATCTTTTCTTCTCTTTGTGAACTTTTCAATAAGAAATATTTGGTGAAAGAGTCCCTCAGTTTAATTCTTATGTTTAACCATGTCATGGGGAGTTTTATACATGTTCTTGCATCCCCCATATGGGCCTATAAAGCCATGTGGCATTGTTCCTTGTTTGCATAGGCACATAAAAATGGGAAATACCTACACACAAATGATTTCTTATCTAATAGAGATTAGAACACCCAAATCTTGTAGTGCAATGGGACCTTACACCTTGAACATTGGCATAATGACCTGGCACAGGCATCAGAAAAATGGGCATTCTCCATTCATCCCTGAACCAGGGAAGCTATGAAACATCCAAGGTTTTTTACAACACCTGGAAACAATCTTCTACCAGAGAAGACCCTATGGCCACTCTGACTTCGATCTACTTACCAGAGACTTCCCTTAACACTGAGAAGACTTAAGAACATCAACGACCTGCATACTGGACACGGCTTTCTGCATTGCCCTTTAATTGTGAGGTGAAACGAGAGGATGCTCTGCACCATCCTAACTGCAATATAGGATATGCAGATTCCAGGATCTTTTATAAAGAAACATGATACCAACAACAGAGACAGTGTGGAAAATAAAAGTGTGTTGGCAGTACAGATAACGACTTGGATTGGACAATCTAGTTTGCCTGGAACCTAGAGTTGGTCTTATGCCAGAAAACTTCAGAGGTTTGGTCCCCTTGTGTTTAAGCCAAGGGTTTTTCTTTCCATGCCCACCATATTTTGTTTGGCCGATGCAAACAATTATTGCCACTCTAACACCATCTTTACTGGGCTCCTTTGACTCTTATCCTTAAAAAGAAACACCCACTTTTGAGGCTAACTTAAACTAATATGCATATGCATAGAAAGGTAAAAAAAAGTACTATGCCTTCAGTATTTAAGCAGTTACAGAAGTTTTATGGCTTTAGAATGCTTGATATACTGCTAAGAACTATGTATCACAATCTGGGGACTTGAGGGACAAAGTAATTGTACATGGGTTCTGTTTTATTTTTCTTAATATTCTTTGGCTGAAAGTTCAATGTTAAGATATCAGCAAGGGTACTTCTGTGAATTCTGTTTATGGGTGATTGTCCTTCCACTATAACTTTACCTTGTAAAGTTTGCTAAAAGCAAAATGACAAATGGAAATATTGTACTGTGAATAATGCAGCCAATCTGCATGCAAACCATGGCCCAATCTGTAGTCCTCTGGGCATATGCAGGAGCAATCTGTGAGTACCAGGCAGGAAAAAGTACTGAGCACAGTTTACCAAACAGTAAAAACAAATATGAACAAAATAAATGAATGCTTTTCTTTATAAACATAATCAGAATATTTGTACTAGGAATGTGAGCACTTTTATGACATTTAAGTTGAAAGGTATATCCAGATGTATTTGGACAGGTTCTCTATTGTTGTATATAAAGACATCCAAAAACACAAGTTCAGTTACAGAATTGATAGTCTGAGAGGATTGGCAGAAGAAAATGCTAAGGGCTCTTAATTCCTGTTTTACCAGAATCCCTGCATTCCCAGGGAATACCCTATGGAATGAGGGTCCTGTATTCACTCTTTTGCTCTGTCACCTCCCCCAGAACATAGACTCTTGTAACAAGAGTATTTAAAATAAACAAAACTTGCATAATAGACACAGACACCTTATACATCTCTCTTTGAGATCAAAAGACTATGTAGGCTTCATTAGCATTAGTTATGTATATGGTCTCCTTCCATGTTGATTATCACTGAACAATAAATGCTGTATCTGAAGGTGAGTGAGAAGTCTCAGTCCATGGGACTGTTAACTTCTTGATCCCATGCTTTTCTCTATTATGCAAGTTTTGTTTATTTTAAATACTCTTGTTACAATGTTGTTCATAATAATATTTATTCTGTTTCACAGATAAAATCAGTCATTTTGAGTTACCATCGTACAATGTGTAATAAACTTACCAGTACACATTTTTCATCAACTTTGTCCCCAGTTATTTTTCTCACCCTCTCCAATGTTCTCTGTGCTTCATGTCTCTGGGGCAAACATTTATTCTCTCTTTCTCTCTCTTCCATAATTTTTCTTTTAGAGACTTTGATTTGGAGTACAGTGCACATTTCCCATCACCAATGTCCCCAGTTTCCTTCCCACCAACTCTAATCCACCTACTTCTTAGGCAGGCATTTTACTTTTCTCTCTCTTCTTTATTGACCATATGCTTTGGACTATTATTAATAAAAGGGTGTCATGCTGGTCACTATCCACATTCAGCTCTCAGTTCTGGTTCTGAGTGATCAGTTCCAAATACCAATGTGATAATAGATACTTTTCTAATATAACTGGACTCATCACATTTTGTGGCAATCTTCTACCACGGGATTGGTCCTGATCCTTATCTTTATTGTATGTGGATATTGTTATCATACTAGCTTTTATTTTCTCATATGTCAGAGTTGAGTGGGCTATTCTATCTTGATTTATCTTCCTCTAATTCATTTTATTCATCATAATAATATTCATACCCATCATATTTAAGCAAATTTACTGACTTCAGTTTCCCCAAAGGCTGCATGATATACCTTGGCATAGATATACCACTATTTCTTTAGCCAATCTGTTTGTCAACACCTTGGTTGCTCCCAGATTCTGGCTATTATAAATAGTACCGCAATGAACATAATAGTGAATAGTGTGCACTATATTTTTTGTGTTTGTGTATTACTATAGTATGCTCCTAGGTGTGATATGTCTGATCATCAGTAAGCTTAATTTTCAGTTTTTTAAGGAATAACCTTATTATTTTCCAAAAAGGCTGAACTAGATAGATGGCATTCCCACCAACAGTGTTTGAGAAATTCTATCTATCCATGCCAGCACTGTTTGTTCTTGTTCTTTTTGATGTGTGCCAGTCTTTGTGGTGTGAGATATTACCTCATTGTTGTTTTATTTGTATCTTCCTGATGATTAGTCAAGAGGAGAATTTTTCATGTGCCTTTTGTCTATCCACATATATTTTTAAGGAAATGTTTATTCATTAATTGTTTCCATTTTTGTTTGGGGTTAAACGTTATTTTTTCTTGATAATTTCTGTTAGTAGCTTGTACATATATGATATTAACCCCTTAACAAATGGGGAGTGGATAAATTGTTTCTCCCATTTTGTGGGTCTTTGCATCCTAATTGGTTTCCTTTGAAGTGCAGAAGCCTCTCAGTTTAATTGTAGTTTCATATTTTTTTTGGCTTCCACTTGCTTTGACAGTATTTTTCCTTGCTATAGATGTCTTTAGTCTCAATGTTATGGGATGTTATGTCTACATTTTCTTCTGTATATCTTATGGTTTCAGGTTTAGTATCAAAGTCTTTAATTTATCTTGAATTCAAGTTTCTCATGGTGTTAAAGAGAGGTCTGAGTTCAATTCAATTTTTTTGCATGTAGTTGATTCCACAGTTTTTCCACACTACTTATTGAGCTTTCCTTGCTCCACTTTGTACTTCTAGTCCTTCTTAAAAATTAATTTATTGTATACCTGGTGTCAGTCTCTGAATATTAAAATCTATTTCATTGTTCTGGGATTGATCTTTATTGCACTGCCATATTGTTTTAATGAGTATTGCTTTATAGTACAACTTAATATTGGGGAAAGTGAAGTCTTCAATCATCTTTTTCTTTTTCATTGCTTTAGCTATTCATCAGCATTTATTGTTTCAAATAAGTTCAGAAGCGTTTGATCCATTTCTTTTATAAAAGTAATGGATATTCTAAGCATTATTGCATAAAATCTGTAGAATGCTTTTGGAAGTATTGCTTTTTTAATGGTATATGTTTCCATTTCTTGTATCCTCTTTTATTCTTAAAGCAGTGTTTTGTATTTTTTTTTGTATAGAACTTTAATCTCTCTCTCTCTCTCTTTTTTTTTTTGGTCTTTTTGGGTCACACCCGGCAGTGCTCAGGGGTTACTCCTGGCTCCATGCTCAGAAATTGCTCCTGGCAGGCACGGGGGACCATATGGGGCACCAGGATTCGAACTGATGACCTTTTTGCATGAAAGGCAAACGCCTTACCTCCATGCTATCTCCCGGGCCCCAGAACTTTAATCTCTTAAGTTAAATTGCATTCAGGTCCTTGACTTTCAGAAGTACAATTATTAATAGGATTTTTTCTTTTAATATCATTCTTTATTTGTACATAAAAATCGTTGGTTTTTGAAAATTAATGGTGTAGCCTGCCCATTTACTATACAATTTATTGTTTATTCAAGCCCTTTAATAGAGTATCTAATATTTTCTAGATAATATACCATGTCATCTTCAAAGAGCATGCCCTTGATTTCTTCCTTTACTCTCTGTTTAAATTTGATATCTTTTTATTGCCTAATTGCTATGTCAGTCCATCCAGTACTACATTGAATAGAAGTGGTGAGATGATGCAATCTTTTCTTATGTCAAACTTACAGTAAAGACGGTTATTGTACATCATTGAGTATACTTTTTTCCACTGTCTTGTGATAGCTAGCCTTAAAATATTGAGGAAAGGTTCTTCAATTCCCATCTGGTGAACTGGTGCTGTATGTTTTAAAATGTTTTTGTTCATCTATTGATATGATCATATGACTTTTATTTGTACTTTTGTTGATATGGTGTATAACATTGACTTGATTGACTTGAATGTTAAACTTCCTTGCATTTCAGGAATGAATTCTACTTAGTCATTGTATTTGTCTATTTGAAAAATTATTGGAATTTTTCTAGTATTTTGTTGAGGATATTTATATCTGTCTTCATCAAGAATATTCGTTAGTAATTATTTTTTTTATAAAATCAATGTCTTCTGGGGCCGGGCGTTGGCGCTGGAGGTAAGGTGCCTGCCTTGCCTGCGGTAACCTAGGACGGACCATGGTTCGATCCCCTGGTTCCCCATATGGTCCCCCGTGCCTGCCAGGAGCGACTTCTGAGCAAATAGCCAAAAGTAACCCTTGAGTGTCACCATGTATGGCCCAACAACCAAAAAAAAAATCAATGTCTTCTTTCTTAGCAGGGTGATGTTAGTTTCATAAATACAATTTGAGAGTGTTTCTATTTATTAAATTCCTAAAAGATACTGAAAATATTGGCAACAGTTCTTCATTAAAGGTGTGAAAGATGCACTAGTGACTCCATCTGGGCCCAGACTTATTTTCAGAAAGCCGTTTGATTACCATTTCAATTTCCTCAAGTGTGATAGGTCTGTTCATTAAGTCTATCAATCATTTATTTTTTTAAAGAAACAATACTTGCTTTCATCTATTGTTTGGATTATTTTCTGAGTGACTTTGTTTTAATCTTTGATCCTTTGGATATTAAGTGGTGAGCTGGTTAATTACCATTTATTAAAATTATGTCACCATTTATGCTTATAATTAAACTTCTGATTTTAGTGTATCCTGATATAAGAAAGATAGTTGATATAATTTCTGTACTCTTGATTTTACAGAGGTATGCTTCATGACCCAATATATAGCCTATCATGGAGAATGTTCCATGTGTATTGGAGAACAATGTGTATTGAATTTCTAGTGATGGGATGCCATATATATATATGTATATATATATATATGCTAAGTTAATCTATTTTATTTGTTCATGCAAAGTGGCATATCTTTGTTATATTTAAGTGTAGTTTACTTATCAAGTAGTGACAGGGATGTGTTGAAGTCTTTCACTATGATCGTGTTGCTATAGATATCTTACTTAAAATATATCAGTGATTTTTTTAAATACTTTGATGGTCCCTCATTCTGTGTATATATTTAGGATATATATTTATATATAAATATTTTATATTTATATTTATTATATTTATATTTATATATTTATAATATATTTAAATTATATTTATAATATTTATATATAAATATTTATTCATATTTATATATTAGTATATATATTTATATATTCTTCCTGTATAAGTAGTCATCAATTGTTAAAACATGTCTATCTCTGTTCTGATTTTACTATGGCCACTTCAACGTTTTTAAGGGAGTTTTTTCTTCAATGGTATCATACAATCTTGATTTTGATTATATGTTTGCTTAGACAATTCAGCTGTGTTTCTGATAGGCACAAATAAGGGGGTTCAGTTTTTTTTAATAATATCTTTATTTAAGAACCACGATTACAAACACATTTGTAGTTAGGTGTATGTCATAAAAAGAACACCCCCCTCCCCCTTCACGAGTGCATCATTCCCACCAACATTGTCTAAAATCTGCCTCCTTCTCCATATTCTGCCTATATTTGAGACAGGCATTCTACATCTCTCACTCATTAACATTGTCATGATAGTTGTTAGTGTAGTTATTTCTCTAAAGGGACACACCACTCCTTGTGGTAAGCTTTATAACATGAGCTGGTCAGTCCAGTCATCCTCTCTCTTGTATCTAGGCATTATTATAATAACACCTTTTATGTTTCTTAAGTCCCATCTATAGAAGCATGAGCCTATATCTTTCACTCTCCCTTTGACTTGTTTTACTCAGCATAATAGTTTCCATGTCCATACCTGTATAAGAAAATTTCATGACTTCATCTCGCCTGATGACTGCTCTGTATGTGTTTTTTGTTTTGTTTTGTTTTTTTGCAGATTCTGGAAATTGTAAGTAGTTTTGCAATGGATATAGGTGTGCAGGAGGTATTTTTAATTGTTTTATTATGTTTTATTATTGTTTTATTACGAGTGGTACAGCTGGATCATATTGAAACTCAATTTCCATTTTTTGCTAGGAACCTCCTTATTGTTTTTCATGAAGGCTGGACTAGAAGGCATTCCTACCAGCAGTGAATGAGAGTTCCTTTCTCTCCACATTCTCACCAGCTTTTATTGTTCTTGTTTTATGTGATGTGTGCCAGTCTTTGTGGTGTGAGATGGTACCTCATTGTTGTTTTGATTTGCATCTCCCTGATGATTAGTGATGAGGAGCATTTTTATGTATCTTTTCACTATTTTTATTTTCTCTTCAAGAATGTGTCTGTCCACTTCTTCCTTTTTTTGGTTTTTGGGTCATACCCAGCAGCATTAAAGGGTTACTCCTGACTCTATGCTCAGAAATAGCTCTTGGCAGGCTCGGGAGATCATATGGGATGCTGGTATTCGAAACACCGTCCTTCTACATGCAAGGCAAATGCCCTACCTTCATGCTATCTCTCCAGCCACATTTGCTCATTTTTTCCCCATTTTTGATGGGGTTAGAATGAAATAACAAAGCTTAGAGAAGAAGCGAGTAAGGTAGCAATCCAAAATCAGTCTGAAGATCAATGAATACAAAAATTGGTTCTTTAAAAAAAAGAACAAGATTGATAAAGCACTAGCAAAACTCACAAAGAAAAAGAGAGAAATAAACTTAATAAACCGGTTTAGAAATGAAAAGGAGATCGCTACATGCAATATAGATATTTAAAGGGTAATCAGAGAATACTTTAAGAAATTTTATGCCAGAATACATGAGAACCTAGAAGAAACAGAAAAATTCTTGAAATCTCTTCATCTTCCAAGGTTAAACCAGTATGCAGATCCATCACTATTGAGGAAATAAAAATGTTAATCAAATGTCTTCCCAAAAACAAAAGCTCAGGCCTGAATGAATTCACTGACAAGTTCTTTGAAACCTTTCAAAAGGGATGACTACCAATCTTTTTCAGCTCTTTCAGGAAATTGAAGAGAGAAATACTCGCAAATAGTTTTTATGAAGTTAAAAAAATCCTGATACCAAAACCAGACAGAGATGGATTTAATTATTTGATTAATTTTGCCACTCTGTGTCACTTAACTGGTTTATTTATTCCACTGTTGGTGAGGGAGATTATCATGGGATTAAGTGCCATTTTTTTGTAGGAGTTTGACGTAATTTGGGAATGTGCCTTGTCTTACACTAAACCCATCATTTACTCTTTAAGTTTTTGAGTCTGTAAAGTTTCTAAGCAGATGTTTATCTCAGAAGCTGTTAATTATTCCTTCAAATCTGAATGGAAGTCCTGTTGAGTGTGTATTCTTGGCAAAGCATTAATATGTTTAGTTTTTGTTTGTTTGTTTTTTACTATAGCCCACTACCTTTGGCCCTAAAGTTTTCTTGTAATAAATTTGTTGTAAAAAATGTTGTATGTGGGGCTCGAGAGAGAGCATGGAGTTAAGGCGTTTGCCTTTCATGCAGAAGGTCATTGTTACGAATCCAGGCATCCCATGTGGTCCCCTGAGCCTACCAGGAGCGATATTTGAGCATAGAGCTAGGAGTAATCCTTGAGCACTGCTGAATGTGACCCTCGAAAAAAAAATGTAGTATGTATTTTATATGCATTTGTATGCATTTTTGTATGTATTTTTCTTGTTTGATGTCCTTCTTTCATTACTCCATCTCTTTCTGTTGGTCTCATCACTGGGACTAGGGTGTGCCTTGGGGTACTTTACTTTGAATCTTTTTTAACTGGTCCCTTCAGGCATCCAGGGTGTGGTTGCATGCTCATTTTAATTCTGGAAATTTCTCAGCAGTGCTGTTCTTGACTATTGATTCTTCTTCAGGTTTTTGTCCCTGAGTCTCTGGGAATACAATGATTCTTAAGCTGTTTATATTGACTTTAGTCTAAAGTTCTGCCGTTGTTTGTTCATTTTATTGAGTGAATGTGTCTGATGATTAAGATGAAGATTTTTTTTTCTTTTTCTTTCTTTTTTTTTTTTTTTTTTTTTTTTTTTTTTTTTTTTTTTTTGGTTTCTTCGGCCACATCCGTTTGATGCTCAGGGGTTTCTCCTGGATAAGCACTCAGAAATTGCCCCTGGCTTGAGGGGACCATGTGGGACGCCAGGTAATCGAACTTCGGTCCTTCCTTGGCTAGCGCTCGCAAGGCAGACACCTTTCCTCTAGCACCACCTCGCCGGCAGATGATTTTTTTCATGTATATAATGGCCGTATTATTTCTTCCCTAAAGAAGTTCCAGCTTTTCTCTTTTCCCCAATTTTGATGGGCTGGTTGTCTTTTCTGTGTTAAGCTCTATCAGTGCCTTACATCTTAGATATTAACCTAGTATCAGATGAAATTGTTTTAGTAGTTTTTCCACATCTGTAGCAGTGTTTGCATCCTGATCTCTAAATTTAAGCATTTTCTTGGGTTTATGTATAATTATTTGTTTACCTTTACTTCTCCTTTCTTGGAAAGTGATGTTTTGTCCTTAAAGATACATGCTTCAGTGTAATGTATAGTTCTGCTATGGTTTTCTCTATATTCCTTATGGATTCAGGCCTGATATCAAGGTCTTTAACCCATTTTTAAAATTTTTTTCTTTACTTAAGCATCTTGATTACAAATACGACTGTGATTAGGTTTCAGTCATGTAAAGAACATCCCCTTTCACCAGTGCAACATTCCCACCACCAATGCTCCAAATCTCCCTCCATCCCACCCCACTACATATACTTCAGACAGGCTTTCCAGTTCCCTCATTCATTCATGTGATTATATGGTAGTTCTCTGTGTAGTTATTTCTATAACTTCACTCATCACACTTTGTGGTGAACGTCATGAAGTGAGCTGGAAGTTCCAGCCCTCCTCTCATTGTCTCTGAGGATTGTTGCAAGAATGACTTTTTTGTTCTTAAAACCCATAGATGAGTGAGACTATTCTGAGTCTCTCTCTCCCTCTGACATATTTCACTCAGCATGATAGATTCCATGTACATACATGTATAGGAAAATTTCATGACTTCTTCTCTCCTGATGGCTGCATAATATTCCATTGTATATATGTATCACAGTTTCTTTAGCCATTCATCTGTTGAAGGGCATCTTTGGTTGTTTCAAGAGCCTGGCTATTGTGAATAGTGCTGCAATAAATACAGGGTTTTTGTGTTCCTAGGGTATATCCCTAGGAGTGGAATAGCTGAGTCGAATGGGAGCTCAATTTCCAGATTTTCGAGGAATCTCCATATCGCTTTCCATAGAGGTTTAACTAGATGGCATTTCCACCAGCAGTGGATAAGAGTTTCTTTCTCTCCACATCCCCGCCAGCACTGATTGTTCTCATTCTTTGTGATGTATACCAATCTCTGTGCTGTGAGATGGTGTCTCATCGTTTTCATTTTCATCTCCCTGATGATTAGTGATGAGGAGCACTTTTTCAAGTGTCTTTTGGCCATTTGTACTTCTTTAATCAAAGTGTCTGTTCATTTCTTCTCCCCATTTTTTGATGGGATTAGATGTTTTTTTTTTTCTTGTAAAGTTCTGTCAGTGTCCTGTATATTTTGGATATTAGCCCCTTATCTGATGGATGTTGGGTGAATAGTTTCTCCCACACAGAGGGTGGCTCTTCTGTCCTGGGCACTATTTTTTTTTTTTTTTTGAGGTGCAGAAGCGTCTCAGCTTAATGTATTCCCATCTGTTGATATCAGCTTCCACTTGTTTGGAAAGTGCAGTTTCCTCCTTGAGGATGCCTATAGTCTCAATGTCATGGAGTGTTTTACCAACTTGTTTTTCCATATACCTTATGGTCTTTACCTTATGATATCAAGGTCTTTAATCCATTTGGATTTTGCCTTCAAACATGATGTTAACTGGGGGTCTATGTTCACTTTTTTGCAAGTGGCTTACCAGTTCTGCAAGCACCACTTGTTAAAGAGGTTTTCCCTGCTACACTTAGGATTTCTTGCTCCTTTGTCAAAAATTAGGTGATTGTATCTTTAATCCATTTTTACAGCATTTTAAAGAATAGGCTTGAGTCTCTTTCATAACTTATCAGTTATTTTGCAGCATCATTTACTGAACAGGTTTTTTCTGTCTCCATTTCATATTTCTTTTTACTTTATAAATAATTACTTGATCATATATCTAAGGGCTTGTCTCACCATATTGAAGTCAATCCCATTGATAAGGATATATATGATATTACAATTTAATACTGTTTTGATAATTCTTTGTATTACAGCTAAAAGTTGTGAAAGCAATATTCATATTCTGTTTCTTAAGAATTTTTTAAGAATTAATGAAGTTTGATTATTCTGTGTACAATTCAAAAGTATTTTGTCAATATATTTTTAAATGACATGGATAGTCTAATAGGCATCATATTAAAACTATGATATTTTGTTATTTTTGTATGATATTTTTGTATGATGTTTTGGAAATATTTTAATATATAAGTCATCCTAACATGTTAATCCTTCAAATCCAATTGCAGAGGATGTATTTCCATCTCCTTGTGTCTTATTTTATTTCTGAAAGTATTATTTTCTAGTGTTCTTGGTATTGATCTTTCACCTCTTTCTTAAATTGAAATACTTGATTTTGATTTTCAGTACCAAGAAACAAAGAAACTTGATTTTCTGAGAAACATCTGTGATTGAGATTTTTTTTCAGGCTACATTGGGTAATTCTCAGGGGTTACTCTTGATTATGTGCTCAGAAATCACCCCTGGCTTAGAGGTCCATATGGGATCCAAGGGATTGAATCACGGTCTGCCCTAGGCTACTTCAAAAAAGAAAATGCCTTGTACTTTGTGCCACTGCTTAGGTCGCTGAATTTTTTTTAATATAGCTTTCTTTTCTTTGATTATTTGTATATAAAAAGTCACGAGTTTTTGCATATTAATGTTCTACAATGCCAATTCAGTATACAAATCTATTGTTCTTAGGTGCTACATTTTAGTCTTTAGAGTTTTCTAAATATAGTATTATATCAGCTTCAAATAGTGAGAGCTTAGAATCTTTCCTACCTAGATGTCTTTGATAGTTAATATTTTATACTTGCTTATTTACTATGACACATAATTCCAGTAATATATTGAATAGAATTGATGAGAGTGGCAAACTTGACTTGAGCTATATCTTAGAGAAAATGATAATAGTTTTTGGCCATTCAGTATTATGTTTACTGT
>PVKC010006306.1:0-31388 GCA_004027635.1 Crocidura indochinensis | reverse complement strand
CCACCTACCTCTCGAGTGATGAATGCAGTTAGAGAAATAACACTGAAAACTATCATAGCAATGTGAATGAATGAGGGAACAAGAAAGCCTGGCTCGAATACAGGTGTGGGTGGGGTGGGGAGGAGGGAGATCTGGGAAATTGGTGGTGGAAAGTCTGCACTGGTGAAGGGGGGTGTTCTTTACATGACTGTACCATACAACTACAATTATATTTGTAATCATGTGTTTAAATAAAGATAATTAAAAAAATAAAAATAGGGTCTGGGGCCGGAGATATAACATGGAGTAGGGCATTTGCCTTGCATGCAGAAGGTCGGTGGTTCGAATCCCGGCATCCTATATGGTCCCCCGAGTCTGCCAGGGGCGATTTATGAGCATAAAACCAGGAGTAACCCCTGAGCGCTGCCAGGTGTGACCCAAAACCAAACTAAATCAAACCAAACCAAAACAAAAGTTAAAAAAGGATCTCTGATATACTGCTGGTGGAAATGCTGGTTCAACTCTTATGAAAAACAGTATGGAGCATTGGTTGGCCAGTGGTGGCTAGCGAGCCACATGCGACTCTTTCCACTTTTTTTTTTGTTTGTTTTTGTGGTTTTTGGGTCACACCCGGCAGTGCTCAGGGGTTACTCCTGGAATCCGGCTCTTCTGTGTGCCGTGCGGCGGCTCCAGGAGTCAGGACTCTGCTCCTAGTCTCTGTCAGTGTGCGCCCTGTGTGGCTCTCAAAATAAATTTCAATCGTGATTTTAGCGAGATTTGACTCAGTTGAAGAAAAAAGGTTGCCCACCACTGGATGGAGGATTCTCAGTAAACTTAGAATTGATCTACCACATAAATCAGCAATTTCACTTTTAGGTATATATTCCAAGGATAGAAAAAAAATTCATTCACAATGAAGTATGTATACTGCTATTCATCGCAGCACAACACAGTACTCTCAGTAAAATTACTAAGAGTTAAAATCAGCATAAATTAATGTCCAAACATAGATGATTAGATCATGAAGATATGGTACTATATATGTACACATATATTATATATACACAATATGTATATATACATGTATAATAAACTACTACATAGCGGTAAGAAATGATCCAATCATGCAAATTGCTGCAACATGGATGGAACTAGAAGATCTTAAAAGTTAAGTAAAAATATTAAATAAAGTAAGCCAGAAAAGAAGGATAAATACAGGATGATATCACTTGCATGAAGTACTGAGTATAATTTACTGCTTAAATAAATGCAATGGTTTAAATGAGGTTGTCTAGAATACTCTTGGCACCAGACTAAAGTGAGGAGAAGGCAAAAATTAGAGTGGAGGAGGAGAAACACAGATGTGAAATACAGGGAACAGAGGAGAAGGGGACTCAATGAGTTGGTGTTGTTAGGAAGGACAAAACTAAATATCTAACTCATGGAGTCAACAACAATGAGATCAAAAACCTTGACCAAACTAAAAAGGTGACTGTTATGATAGCAGGATGGGACGTAGGAGAAGTATGTAATGATCTCTACGGACACTGGTAGAGGAGGTTGACACTGATGGTGAGATTGTTGTAGAAACATTGTATGTCTAAATCTTAACTTTGAATAACTTTATAAATCACAATGCTTTAAAAATATATATTTCTTTAAAAAAATCAAATGTAAAAAAAAACAGTGTCAGACAATGGTCAAAATGGTATACTCCAGGGACTGGAGCAGCAGTGCAGGGGTTGCCTTGCAGGCGGCTGACCCATGGTTGACCTCGGTTCTATCCCGGGCATCCCATATTGTCCCCAAGCCAGGAGCAATTTCTGAGCACATAGCTGGGAATAACCCCTGAACCTCACTGGGTGTGCCCCCCAAATATGGTATACTCCAAACACCATAGGTACCACAGTATATCGAGGAGAAGGGATCAAATCAAGCAGAAGAGGAGAAACACTCTCTTTTATACTATAAAGACACCTGCAACATCTGTTTAGATAAAAAAAAAAAAAACAGCTGTTTCAATTGAACAGGTGTTTAATCAATCTTTCCCTAAAAAGGCCTATAATAATGCTCGAATGTTTTTATCCACAGAATCAGGTGCAGTATATGACTGGGAGCCAGGGACTCCCACTGCAGTGATCACTATTAGTATAATTTAGCACCATAATTGTATTATATATAAAATAACTCTTCAACTTTTTTGTCCACAGGGGTTCTTGGAGATATAGATTGGACATCCTAATTTTGCAATTCAGTGCTCTATCGTTAGACTCCATATACAGTGCTCATTATGGCAATGTCTTACCAAAATACTCCATTTTACCATTTCCTTTTAATTATGTCTGCTATTGTGACCTAAACCTTATAACCGTAAAGACCACTGAAATAGGCAACTATACACCATAGACTTTTGTTCAGGCCTCACTCATTGAGTATGTTTTTGCAAATTATTATCTTTTTGTTGTTGTTTCTTTTTCCTTCACTCCTTTATTCTTCTTTTGCAATGAATGCTCTGGTACTATTATATCATAATGTCCATGCTGTTAGATTCCTTTCAGGAAAGGAACCTAGAAGCACAAGACACAGTGGATGATACTACATTGGGTAAACCCCTCTTATAGTGCTCACTTCCATATTAATTAGTACTCTAGATGTGAAAATTATGTTTATCCTAAAATGCTCCATGCACAATCTAACCTTGAAAGCTTCATTTAGTTCACCCCTACCATTGATGAAGTCCTAGAAATTGGAAAACTATTCCCCTCTGAAGTATCAGCCCAACTTTTTAAATTATTTTATATTTTTTATTGTTTTAATTCTATTTATTTACTTTAATTTATTTAATTTTCAAGCACTCTGACACATTCCATAAGGGTCAGACCTCCAGCTACAACCTCTGAATAGATTTCTAATCTCTATCTATAAGTGGGTGTGAGTATGTATGCAGTGGACTGCTCTCTGTTTGCCTAATCTGTATTGTAAGCATTCCAAGTCTATATTATATATAGCCCTGTTATATATATTCCTCCACCCTTTCTTATTCAAAACTCCTTCTACTCTCTCACCCTCTCAATCCTGATTCGTTATCTCTTCCTACTCAACCCTCTTTACACTCAGTCTTTAACTTCTTAGGAACAAATACTGTCCTGATGCCCCAATAAGCTGCCACCTGGTTCCCAAAGTGGAAGGACACCCTCTTAGCCCCACATCTCTTGACCCTTTGCAGCCACCACTCCTGCTGACTTATTCTATGAGAACTTTTTTCTTCCACCCCCCCCTTCAATGTGAACTGTTGCTTGCTACCAATTTAGCTCCAGAGGGACCCTCAGCCCAAGGACACTACCTGATCCCTTACTGCCTTATTCTGAAGATCATTTCTCAGACTCAATAAGACCATAGAGTGGGACATAAATGTGCCCTGGATCTTATCCCCTCTAAGACTATCTCAAAAGACTTAATGGGAATATCAATATTTTCTTTGTATGTTTATTTCCTTAATAGTTGTAACAGTGTGTTTATTTCCAAATGTAGAGGTAATCTCCTCCATTCCCCCCTTTTTGGTTTGTTTGTTTGTTTTGGTTCTGTAGAATAAGAAATTCTAGTAGAAAAGTCTGGCTTGGGATAAAAGCTCAGAGCAAAATCAGGGCACAAAAATTTATAGCTTGTCATTTTCCCCCCAAATACAGCAATGATATAATATGGCATTGTTTCTTTTTTGCATAGGCACACTAAAATGGGAAAATCTTATGTAGAGATACAATTTCTTACCTAATAGGGACACAAATTCATAAATTTAATAATACAGGGGTACCTTCCACCCTAAATATTTATCATGGGCACTCAACTTAGACCTCATGAGATTGAACATTGACCATTAAATCACAGATCCCAGATCCCAGTTCCCTGCAGCAGCACCAAGAATCAATCCCTGCCCCCTCAGAGAAGTATCTAATACCACTCTGGCACCAGAGTAGATTCATAAGACACCCTGATGACAAGGAAACAGCAACAACTTAATCTAAGGGCAGTTTGCCCCACGTCATTACCTAACAGTGATGAAATCAGTAGATACTCAGTCCTAAGATCTGTACAAAAACCAAGATCAGTAAGACCAACTGCAACAACCACCACTGAGCAGAACTTTTCCTGGGACCATAACGAAAGACATTATCCTAGACTTCACTCTAGAATCTGTGAAAAAACCAAGATCTCTAATTACAGAGAACTCACTTTGACAACAGCAATTGAGTAGAATGTTTCCTGGAACCATAAAGAAAGACCTTGGGGTTTGACAATGAACATGTCCAGAGTCTGTAGTCATTCTCATGACAGTATTTTTTTTTTTTTTGGTTTTTGGGTCACACCCGGCAGTGCTCAGGGGTTACTCCTGGCTGCATGCTCAGAAATTGCTCCTGGCAGGCACAGGGACCATATGGGGCACCGGGATTTGAACCAATAACCTTTTGCATGAAAGGCAAAGGCCTTACCTCCATGCTATCTCCCGGGCCCCACATGACAGTATTTTTCAAGGGTGGAGACAGTCCTCTTAGGCCAAGGGATTTTTTCTTCTAATTTCCCCCAATTCTTACTGTGCCTATGCAAAAACAAAAAATAGGTCCCCTACCTCTTTTTTTTCTTTTTCTTTTTTTCTTCCTTTAAATTTATATTTATAGCTTCTAGAGGGGTTCTAGTCAGCTTTAGTTTTCTTTTAATTTATTTATTTTTAATGTTGTTGCTGTTGTTTGGGTTTTTTGGGCCACACCTGGTGACACTCAGAGATTACTCTTGGCCTTGAGCTCAGAAATCGCTCCTGGTTTAGGGGACCATTTGGGACCCTGGGGGATCGAACCCTGGTCCATCCTAGGTCAGCTGTGTGCAAGGTAAGTGCCCTACTGCTGTACCACAGCTCCACCCCCTTTAAAAAAAAACAGAACCATGGAACATGAATCATTTTGTTCAGCCTCATATTTCTTTTCTTTTGTTTTTTCGGCCACACCCGGTGACACTAGGGTTACTTCCGGCTACGTGCTTAGAAGTTGCTCCTGGCTTGGGGAACCATATGGGATGCCAGGATCAAACCGCAATGTGTCCTAAGCTAGTGCATGCAAGACAGATGCCTTAAGGCTTGTGCCACTGCTCTGGCTCCATCAGCCTCATATTTCTTTGGCTATCTAAAATTGAGGGAAGAAAAGTGATTGGTACAAGAGGCAAAGCAGTCTCATGAGCATTGAGTGGATATAAAAAATGATCAGACCTAAATACTCAACCCAAAGTCGATGACAACAGAATCAAGAGACCCTAACTACAACAAGTTATAAAGGGACCTGTCAGCAGTCCAAGGGGCTGAGGGTGGAGGTATGGAATGCATCCTAGGAAATGTGGCAGAGGGAAATCAACACTGGTGTTGGGGATTGCCCTAATTCCCGATCATGATGTACCTTAAATATTAACTGTGAAAGACTTGTAAAAAAATAAAAAGAAGAAAAAGAAAGAAATGATGTAGAAGACCATAAAAAACAAAGTGTTCAGGAATGATTGGGAGGAAATCCTGAGATAATGTTAGAGAGAAATGGACACCGGTGAGGGTATGGTGTTAGAATGATACATGCAGGTAACCCTATAATTAACAGCATTGGAAAACATGGTAGTTCAAATAAATATTTAAAAATATGAAAGGGAATTACTATGTTTCAGGTATGTGGTGCATCATCTTCTTAATCATCACAACAGCCTGCCAGTGGTTGGGTAATATTTCTGTCATTTAATAGATTGGAAGACTATGGCTAAGTGAGGCGAATTTAAAGTGTGTGAGCTCATTCTATTCATACCAATGGATAGGTGATCAGAGTTCTACCTAATCTGTGCTCCAGTCATAGCTATCTTCCTACTCCTCTGCCTACATTCTATCCACTAGGGCCAAATACTGCCGGTACTTGTCAGGGGATTTTTTTTTTTGTTTGTGTTATAAGCTCCTAAGAGGCTCCGTAAACCGGGACTTGTAGCAGCATACACATGCAATCCTTGATGAATGCACTAGCAACAACAAACAGCTTGAGTTTCTTTTTACGCAGAAATGAAAGTAACATTACCTTACATCTGAAAGGTGGGATGTGGTGTTAAGGAAGACAGAACTAAATATCTAAACCATAGACAACAACAATGAGATCATACACTTTACCCAGGCTTTAAAAAGTGTCTGTTATAATGGCAGACTAGGAGGTGGGAGAGGTGGAAGAGGTATGGAATGATGGATTCTAGGCACATTAGTGGAGGGACACTGGTGGAACATTAGTGGATGACACTGCTGGTGAAAGCTACCAGAAATTGTTAAAGCCATATCAGAATATGGTATCAAGAATACATAATTGGGGCCTGTGAGGTGGCGCTTGAGGTAAGGTGTCTACCTTGCAAGCGCTAGCCAAGGAAGGACCGCGGTTCGATCCCCCGGCGTCCCATATGGTTCCCCCAAGCCAGGGGCAATTTCTGAGCGCTTAGCCAGGAGTAACCCCTGAGTGTCAAATGTGTGTGCCCCCCCCCAAAAAAAGAATTAAGCTGGCTACATGTTTTCATCTTATGACTGTCACTACCTGAAAACCAAGAAAATGATTTTTGTTGCCTAGTATATATAGAACCCACGACTTTCAGAGCAGAAACTAGCAATGATTTGTTGTAAAGAGCCAATTGCATGTATTTTAGACTTTGCAAGTCACGGTTTCCTCTCTTAATTACTTGACTGACTTTGTAATTGGAAAGCAACTATGAACACTATGTACAGGGTAGGCTTCTAATAAAACTTTATTGACAGGGGCCGGCGAGGTGGCACTAGAGGTAAGGTGTCTGCCTTGCAAGCGCTAGCCAAGGAAAGACCGCGGTTTGATCCCTCGGCGTCCCATATGGTCCCCCCGAGCCAGGGGCAATTTCTGAGCGCTTAACAAGAAGTAACTCCTGAGCATCAAATGGGTGTAGCCCAGAAAAAAAAACCCTTTATTGACAAATCAAATGGTGGACCAGAGGGATGTATAGGCCATGATTGTGAATTTTCTGGTTTAGAACAGATGTAGCAATAGAATTATTTAATGAGTTTAAAGAATATAAAAATGTTTAATTTAATAAATTTAATAATAAATCTCTACAGCCATCATTTCATGTACTTTTATCTTCTCTTAATACAGATATTCCTTGCATGTTAACTCCTAGCCAGATGCTGTTCCAAGTACAGACATCAGTGAAGAAGAAGACTCATTCCTAACAGGATGGGGGATCTTGTTCGATCCCTTTCCGAGAAAAAAGCAAATGGGAAGAAAGAAAAATGACAAGAGTTTGAGATAACCTGAGCAAGGGCTCCAAAACAGACGCCAAAGTTAGTTTTTGAGTTCACTCAAACCCTCAATCTAGAACCAAGATCCTCAAATTCCAGCTGGGATGAATCTGCCAAAGAGATAACAGAGTTGAGCTGAACTACAGCCACTGGCACATTATGTGAGGTTCTAGCCCATGCGTTTGCTAACTTATTTTAGAAGAGGCCCTTCCTAGGTATTCTTGGTTCAGAAATACAGACCTGATAGTTCAGATCAGAAGTGCCTAGTGGCAAACAGCCACACTAGGGTTACTGGGAATGTTGAGGTGGAACAGCATGATATGGCATAGATCAAACTCAAAACTCTGGGCTTCTGAATGTAACCATGTCAGGCATGTGCTCCACCACTTGATCTTTTCCCTCAGCCCATTGGCTCAAGACCTAAAGAAAAATGTGGCAGTGAAATCTCCAGCCTCTGAAAATCAAAAAGCTGTTCTCAGCAATGACTAGAGCTCTGGTATCCCCCAAAGACACCAGGGGTTCCCGGCCGGCGCCTCCAGCAGCAACCCCACAAACCACAGGCTGCAGAAAGCTGGAAACAGGAGGGTGGGGCTGACAACACAGCCTGCTGTGTACAAGCCTCATTTGTGCGGGACCCTGCATTAATCTCCCACCGCCCTCTTTTTATGGTTTTAGGTGGCTTGGACCCTGAAATAAAGCTGCTTCTGTGGAATGAAATGAAGAAAATGAGAAAAAATACCTTGGTGATGGTTTGCTTTTGTTTGTTTGTATATATGTTTGTTTGTTTTTGAGTTTCCCCTTGGTGCTAGGCACTTAAGGACCATTCTGTACATAAACATCATTTGCTCCTGTTTTACATCCCACTGATAGGTGAGCATGTTCTGTAAGTCAGTGAGGGAAGGAGCAAATAGACCCAATTTTGTGTGTGTGGGAGAGAGAGAGAGAAGAGAGAGAAGAGACAGAGAGAAGGAAAGGGAGGGGGAGAGGGGGAGAGAGAGACTTAAGCTAAAGTCTATGTGAATAGATAGAAATGAAAAAGCTTAGAAAAAGGAGACATTGGATGAGGTGGGGAGAAAAGCCACATTTCAGCCATCAATCAGAGACAGGGCACCCTGGGTACCTAAAGCAGAAGAAACCAGGTCCCAGGGAGAACAACAGATGGTTTGGAGGGTTGGTAAAGATATTGTCAGCAGAGTCAGAGATCCCAGGAACCTGAGGAGGTGGACTAATCTGACCAGAGGATAGTTCTCTCCTTCTCCCTCCCCTCCCCTCTCTTCCTCTCTCTGTCTCTGTCTCTGTCACACACAGACACACACACACACACACACATCGCCCTGAGGAGGGATGAAACTGAAAGGGAGGGCCACTGAGAGAAAGGTCCCAGTAGGACCAATTGTTCCATTTGCAATGAAGCAAAGGTCAGTACTCCCTTGAGAGTACCAGACCAGAAAGTGTCAGAAGGAAAGATGAAAAAGTGAAGAAAGAAAGCCAATGGAACTAGCTCAGGACTGGATGATGGATGATAGTTAATATAGTCTAGTCTGAGCCTTCCCAGTCCCCAGCACACACCCCAGAGTTTATGCTGAGCCTGGCTCCAACCCCAAAAAGTGACAGAGAAGTAGGTGTAGGCTGGCTAAGCAAGGAGGGCAACTCCATATGATTCTTGACCCACAAGGGTCCCAAAATTTAAGAACGCTCTGTATTTCCTGATCTTCACAGCCTGCTAGAGTAACTATCCACAAGTCCCATCCCTTGGCAATGGAGAAAAAGGAACTACATCTGAAGTCACAAAACTTCCAAGGAGCCACAGCCTTCACTCTCAGATTCCTATTTGGAAGCCTCATGATTTAACACATGTGAATATAACACATGTTATATAGTGAACCTTGCCTGTTAAATCACAGGCAACTGTGAAACTGCTCCCTCAGAGTATCCAGGGGGGTGAATCTTTGTTTTTGATCGGTTCCATGTTATAAACTTGGTTCTTCAGGCCTCCATATCCTAGAGGCACTGTTGGAGAGTCCAGAGGGAGGAGGAGGAAGAGCTTAATCATTGCAAAGTATCCATCACCATCACCATTGTCTCCTTAAAGAAGAAAGTAAAGGGTTTTGGGGTGGCCGTGGGAGGATGAAAGTTCTTGGTGGTGTAGGGGAACTAGCCCAGCTCTGAAGAAAAGGTCACACATTTCCAGGGCCAGAAGAAGGTTGCAGGCACAACCCAAACTAAGCAGGCAGCCAAGGCCAGCCATGAACTTGGCCCTGCTTACCGGGTTGTATAATAATATCAACCCGTAGGGTCACTCCAGAGCATAGGGGCAACCTTCAGACCAGAAAAACAAGCTTGCTGATTTCTGCCAGGCAGGGCAGTTGGAGGAGTAAACAAAAGCAGTCACACACCAATGACCCACACCCCCAAAGCTCCTCCCTGGCCTGGCTGGTTAATAATAATAATTCTAGTAAAGTACAAATGCTCCTGGCTTGCTGTTGGCTCTCTCAATGGTGTGCCACGAACTTTCCTCAAGGGAGAAGGTAAAATCACCCTGATTTACAGAAGGGGTCCAGTTTTCTTGGCATCATTGCACTGCTCATGAGAACTGGATCCGAACTCAGGAGGGGATCTGATCCTAGGAGCTGCACCCACAGCCTCCAGCATATGGAGGCCACACGATTCCAACTCCAAGTCCACGATTAGATTAGCTTATTTCACTACAGATTTGTTGCCACTGCATAGATATGCCCTTTAAGTAACAACTGGCACAAGTTTCTTTAAAATAACTTCATATCTTGATTGTGTTTTACTGTATTTGTTGATAGTAATGGGAGTTGTGTGCAGCAGTGGTTTAGGCCACACCTGGCAGTGCTCAGGGTTGACTCCTGGCTCTGTGCTCAGGGATTAACCCTGGGTTCAGAGAACATTATATAATGCCAAGAATAGAACTATCTCCTAAATGTAAGGCAATTGCAGTCGTTTTATAAAACAAAACAAAACAAAACAACAATAACAACAAATATTGGCATAGGATTTGCCATTACTGTGCTGTAAAATGTAATAGATGGAGTCTGACTGAAGCTGGTGACCCAAGATGTATCCCAGTCAGTATCTGTTGTCTCACTGTAAGTCCTTGGGTGCTCATGAAATGAGGGATGTTAAGAAAGTAGATGACAGCATTTTTTTCCCAGAACTGCTCCATGCAGCAGTACCTCTACAACCCCACAAAATATGGGAAGAATTTGTCCCTGAACCTCAGCCTTCTCATCTGTACCCATAAAAATCTTTATACCCTTCTTATATTCCCTATTTTTTTGTTAATAATTTTTATTTTGACCAAAGTGGATTACAACTCTTTCACTGTTATATTTTAGGTACATAGTGACATTGAATCAGGGGCATTCCCACCACCAGTGTTGTCCTCCCTCCACTCCTATTCCCAGGATGCATCCCTATTTTTTATGCTCCCAAAATGCCCAGCAAGAGTTGCAAAGCTTAATAGGTGACCACCCAAAACTAGGAAGAGAGTTCTCTGATCACCGAACACCAGACCTTTTCTGCTTACTGAAGTTGGTCTTTTAAGTTTCTCTGCCCTGCCCATCTTCCATTCCCACCCTTCCTACTTTCAGCACTGTCAGTTCATTTTAATCCACCCAGAAAACTACAAGAGAAATTTAAAAGGTGGGAAATTCATGTCAAGTTGAAATCTCTATTTCCTAATGTTTGGGCACTGATCTGATGAGAAAAAAATGAAGAAATCATGAGCTCACCACAGACATGTGAAAGCATAGAATTGCCTCAACCTGTTAGAAAGTCAAACATCCAAATGGACACTACTTGGAGTTAACGAACGCCATAAATAGAGAACTACCAACCACAGAAAAGAATATTTTTTTCTCCCTCATCTGCAAAATTGCCTCTCCACTACTCCATAAATCTCTATAAACCCTCCTCTCCCAGGGAGGAGGAGGGAATGATTTCCAATTGATTTCTAATAGGTTGTCAGATAAAACCCTGTTGTTCCTCCCATTCAGCATTCCTGGGGAAATCCTCTTGTTTTAGCTGCAGTTATAGTATAACTGACATTGGGGGAGAGAGGATTCTGTGAACACATGGTTTCCATTGTGCCCCCTACTCTGCTAAGCATGATTGCCTGTTTAATTACCTACACTCCCTCATGATTTTCAAAAGGTAGGGGCCAAGTGGAATTCTTACATCCCATTCCCTAAACAGCAGCTCCGATTAAGAGAGCTCTGACAAATGTTTGCTGACTTCATGGGGAGAGAGGCAGGTAGAGAGAGATCTGCCTTACAGACATCTCCCTTCATTTCCTTATCCCCAAATATACCCTGAGATCTTTTCTCTTGACCTTGGAAGTCTATTTACTTCTTGGCTTCTTCTTATTTAGACTACGGGAAGACATGTTGGCATGGCGTTTGCCTCCTGGGGTCAGAGACTGGCCATGGGTTTTCACCCACAAGGACTCCTCTACTCCTGGGGGCAGGGGCTGCAGAGTAAGCCCTGTGTGTGTAGGGCAGAAAATTGGTTCCTGCATAGTTGCTACTGGTGGATGATTGCCCAAAATCTGCAAACTCCACAAACCTTTTTTTTTTTTTTTTTGGGTCACACCCAGCTGTGCTCAGGGATTACTCCTGGCTCCATGCTCAGAAATTGCTCCTGGCAGGCACGGGGGACCATATGTGGCACCGGGATTCGAACCGATGACCTTTTGCATGAAAGGCAAATGCCTTACCTCCATGCTATCTCCCGGGCCTCCACAATCCTTTTTAAGCACACAATTGCCAAGTCACATTATATGATGAGCCATCAAATCTGCTTTGATACATTTCAAAGGATCAAAAACCACTGGGAACATCTCTGAAGACAATGAAAATAAATTTGAAGGTGACAAGAGCAGATCCCAGAAAATTCCCCAGATACATGGTTTAAAAATGATGAACCTCAGGACACAGTATAGGTCTTAATTATTTTAGATTCCTCTCCCTACCCCTGTCTTGATCTATTTCTCCACCACATTTATGTTCCCTTTGTTGGTGCTCAAAATCAAGAACAACTGACAGGATATGGCCAGTGGTCCCAAATGTATCACTTGCTGGAACAATGAGTTCTCCCCAAAAGATGGAATAATTAATAAACCTTTAGAACTCCTCTGTGCCCCTCAGCTTTCCTCCACAGGCTGAGCTCTGCCAGGCTGCCAAAATGGGGCAATACATCACTTTCCAGTCATACTCTCTTACCATGTTGAAGTGGTTCAATGATTGGGGAGAGCTCAGTTTAGAGAATGATTTTGCTTAGTTTCCTCAAAATATTTTCTGGAACATAGAATCAAATTCAACTTGCTTAAGGGTATAACAGCCATTCCTGGAGGAACAAATGAAAGGAGCAGGTCAGAAATGTTTGCTTTCCTGCCCCATTTTCTAATGCCATCGTGAGAGTTCCCTTGTAGCCCAGAAGACATTTAGCCACAAAGAAACTCAAATAGCCAGGTCAAGAGAGAAGAACAATAAGCATGGTCCAAACACTTTGAATTAAAGAATGAAACCAGATACTCATTCTAAAAGATCTGCTAGAATTTTGTTCCCTTTCTTTTGCTTTCACAGTGCTGGAGAAGTAGCCCAGGGCCTCCTATATGTAAGATAATGACTCTACCACTGAGCCAGCTTCGAAGTCTTGCTTGAAAATATTAGGGCTGATCTGTTCCATGTTCTTAGTTCATTATTCAGACGGTTTTCAGGACAAAAAAAAAATTCTGCTCCATCTAGAGGAGAATGAATGGAAAGCTGACTGTAATTGCAGCACAAATGAAAACTGGTAGTGCATGACTAAACCTCCTAAGATTTTAATCCGCAGAAGGTTTCTACTAAACCCAAATTCAGAAAAGGGTTTAACAGTTAAAAGCAGTGTCTGACTTATTTCATGCCATCACTGTATTGGTAAGCAAATGGCATCACCTCAGTTTCCCAATCTTAGTGTTGGGAGGTTTCAGTGAGACAGACATGGAAAGAGGCATGACCGATGGGCCTATGTTTGTATCCATCCAGGGAAGAAGACAGTATGGTTATTTTTGCTCTGTAGATACAAAAGGTTTAGTTCAAGAGAGCAAAAGAACTTGACTGAATTCACACGAGACATATAGTAAAGGCAAGATTCAGACTCCATCTAACACCAGAGTCTCAAGCAACATGTCACTACAAAGAAGTAGCCACACCGAGGCAAGTCAGAGGGAATAAGACATCATCTTGCAGGGACAGGAAGGAAATCAGAGGTCCATTGTCACCTTAATTCAACCTCAAAGATACTTTTGAGCGAAAAATTGCAATAGACTTGTTGCTAGGAACATCATTTTGACAAAGGCAAGAAGGAATAAAATAGAAATAAATATAATAAAAATAAAATGCATTTTCAAGGCTGAGAAAAGCTTTGTGGAGAGCGCTGAACTGGTTGGGGTTTTAGATGAACTCATTTCTCACTTTTCAAGCATTCTTATCATCACATGTTTTGTGTCTGAAGGACTGAGTTGGCATAATAAAATTTTATGTCTTTCAGTGACAGATTTCTCTCACCGAATCCTAAAAAGGACCATTTAAATAAAGGACACAACATTATAACACTGTGAGTGGCTGTGCTGACCAAGGGGGTACTCATTCGTGAAAAGTTTTTGTCTCAGGCCTAAGAGAATGTAGAGTGTTATGGTTTTGCTGCACTAAATGTGGCTGGGTCTTTTCTTTTGCCCAGACCCCTTCTGATCCCAACAAATTATGAGTTAATGGCCTACAAAAGGAAATGCCCCCCCTCCCAACAAAAAAAGTCAAAGATAAAACCACAGACCACATGGAATGTATTAATTCTGTTACTATTGCTAGGGATGAGTTTCCGCTAAAACCAACTTATTACCCACAGTCAAATTTGAGCATTTGATTTCAACAATCCTGTGAAGCACAATTCTGCCAAATAACTGTGATGTGATGTCATTTGAATTCTCACCATTTGACATTTACTTTTTGCCTGAACCACAAGATTGGTTCTAGTGCCCAATGAGTTTTGGGATTGTAAAAATGGGATTACAGTTTGGAAATCTTTATATAAAAGCACTTTGTTGTGCAATCTCTTCTTGTTCCTTATGCACTCAAATTTTGAGAGTCTTGTTACATGACTATGTTTCATTAAGTGTCTGTGTCAACTATTCTTTAAATCAAAAGTCCTAAGATTCACATATTTTTTCAAAGTTAATGTCTCCAGAACATATATACATTCAATGACCATTTCTGTTCAATAGTTTAAATAGAATCATTTGTTTCTTAATAAAGAGTTATATAACTAATAGTATCTTAGATTTGAGGAAATACCATATTGAGGAAATACTGGAGATCATGCTAGGTTTGAAACAAGATTTACCTTTGCTCTAACAAACCCATGTAAAATCGAACATGAGAAGTGGATACCATGAGTGTTAAAGAAAAGTCTGCCCCACATTGCAAGTATGTAAGAAGAGTAAGGGCCGAGTTCTGATTATTCTTGCTAAGTACAAACTACTACAAACTTAGTTTTGTCAAACAATCATTTTAAGTTACTCTTGAGTTTTTAGTTAAGGATGAGAAGGGCTTGGTGAACTGGTTCTCACTTGGTATTTCTCATGCCCTTGAAGTCAGCTGGCAGTTGGGCACTGGTCATTAAAAGGTGCCAGTGGTAGTTCATATTGCTGCTGGTAATCCTGAATGTATGATGACTGGAAGCTCAGATCAACTCTGGGATTACCTCAGCAGAGCAGTTTGGAGCTCTTCCTCTAGAATGAGTGCTTAAGAAAACCAGGCAGGAGCTATAAGACCTTCTGTAACTCCATGAGACTCCAAACTGTGACACAGATCCCATCATTCAATGGGATAAATCTCAGGAACAAAGTCATCTTGTTTATAAATCATCACAAATGAGAACCCCTGGTCTGATAGTGCAAATCAACCATAATTTTTATTGCATGCCTGGTGCTCAATAAAATAGGGAGAAAAATAAACACAATAAGAAACATTTTCAAATTGATGCTGAAGGAATCAA
This sequence comes from Crocidura indochinensis, assembly GCA_004027635.1. NCBI lineage: Eukaryota > Metazoa > Chordata > Mammalia > Eulipotyphla > Soricidae > Crocidura > Crocidura indochinensis. The sequence continues at coordinate 16,033 of PVKC010006306.1, read as the reverse complement.
TTATCAGCACGTTCACTTTCAGAGCATCATTTTGGGTGGGACATTAACTCTGGTCCATTATTGTTCCTTTTTTCCAGACAGGAAAGTGGATTCAGGGTCAGACATCAGGCATATTTATCTCTAACCTGGAAAGACTTTTTCAAGTTGAATATTGACTAACAACGAATTGTAGAATGTTCTGGGTTCTGTAAATTACCAAATAAACAATATAATATCTCTTTCTTCACAGGCTTATATTCTGATATGGGATACAAAATCACCTCATTGATTATATTGTTCATTCCTCCTAAACACTATGAAAAAGGACATAAAATGTGTGTGTGTGTGTGTGTGTGTGTGTGTGTGTGTGTGTGTTGCCAGGGGTGGTGGTGGTGGGGCAAATGGACAGGTACTGTGGAAGCAAAGGGGTATCAGAGAAGATCTTCCTGGGATTTGCTATCTGAGCAGAGGCCTAAATAAAGTGAAGTGATGAGTCAAATAGGCTTATAGAGGAAAGCGAAATCTAAAAAATGGGAAATTCCATGCAAATGCCCTGAGACCAGGCTTTGCTCAGGTATGTCTGGCCCATTGCAAGAAAGCCAGTGTGAAGGGTAGAGTGAACAGGATAGTTTGAGGTGAAAGGAGCCTTGGGATACTCCCCAGGAGAGCCTTGTTGGGTACGATCAAAACTCTGGATTTTATCCTACGTGTCATGAGATTCCATAGGAGGGTTTGTGGCAGGATAAATATTTTTTGAAGGATTTATGGTTGCTAAGAGTAGGTAGAAAGCAGAAGACTTACTGGAGGCAGACTCCTACAGAAATCCAGGCCAAAGATGCAAGTGATTGGTCATTTAATCTGCAGAAAGATTCCACAGGATTCGATGATAGATACATTCTTCAGTGGAGCCTTTATTCTCATAAGCAGGTTTCCCATGTTGTGTAACAATGCTTGATGGGAAACCCACATGTCAGCCTGTAGGGGAAAAGGTGGTTAGTAGATAGGAGGGACACTGAAATCAGGGATCTTGTTCCTCACTGCACAGAAGAGTTACAGAGAAGCATTAGCCCCTTTCTCATACTCTGCTAGCTCTTCCCTTAGTCCTAGCAAGAAAGATGTGAGGACATTTTAAGCAATCAGCCACTGACAGGATAAATACCTCTGAGCAGTAGTTCAGAAAAGACTAGTGTCTTCTAAAAGGCCCAGATCCATTTTCATGGACAAATTTGGGCATTTTAGTCATTCACTCCATGACACATATTGATGGTCACATTCTCTCCTTAACATGTTGGTGCCCTTTCTGTCCAAAAAGAAGCCACCAGAGCAATAGCAGTGGATAAGGTATTGATTTGCATGCAGCCTTTATTCCCAGCGTCTCATATGGTCCTTTGGGTCTCATCAGGAGTGATTCCAGGAATAAATCCTGAGGTGACACAAAGGCAAACAAATGAAATCACTACTGTGGCTGATTTGGGATGGAGTGGGGGTTGGGGACTGGGGGAAAGTATTCATGCTCTTTGAGTCTCAGTAGTGAAAGGGTTAAATTTCTCTTTAAACCCCACACAAGGCTGATTAGCACATCAAAGTGTAGAACCCAAGTTTATAATGATAATTACTATTCATTTTTGTTTCCATAAACTTGTACAAAGCTATTTAGTATGTGTCAGGCAAAGTTCTAGACATTTTATAAAAGATGTAGGTATTAAATGCTCATAACTATCATAGAAGGCATGCGCTATTATGTCCCTTTAATATACATTTATTGCATATTTTGCAGATGAGGACAGTGAGTCACAGAGTAGCTAAGTGATCTGTCTAAATCCTAAAGCTTGTTAGTGGCATTGATATTAGAATTGAGATTAGAATCCAGAAATTCTAGATTTAGATAAAGTATTAGCTGCTTATCCTTGCTTATTCTTTGGTAGAAATCAATATACCTATTATAAATGCTCCTAGACAATGCAGAGCCTTCAGCCATATCTGTGCTAACACAAAAAGTTGTCAAATTATTGAAAGAGAGGCACAACTGGCAGGAAAAATTCATGGACAAACCGGCCTTGGAGCTGATCACACTGGAGTCCTTTAGAAGACCCCACAAACCATCGCTATCACCATACGAGTTCATCAGCCCAGCTCTCTCAGGTACTCAAGAACATGGACCGCATGACACCCCCAAATTTTAATGCTGATTTCCCAATAGGAATACAGGAAATTAGATGTGAAATTATCTTAGAAATAACATAAGCTCAACAAACAAAACCAAGAAAACAATGTGTAACTAGTAATATATAACTAGCAGTCCTCAAACTACGGCCCACGGGCCACATATTGTATTTGTTCCCGTTTTGTTTCCTCACTTTAAAATAAGATATATGGGGGCCGGGCGGTGGCGCTGGAGGCAAGGTGCCTGCGCTAACCTAGGACGGACCGCGGTTCGATCTCCCGGTTCCCCATATGGTCCCCCGTGCCTGCCAGGAGCGACTTCTGAGCGAATAGCCAGGAGTAACCCCTGAGCGTCAACGGGTGTGGCCCAAAAAAAAAAAAAGATAAAATAAGATATATGCAGTGTACATAAGGATTTGTTCATAGTTATTGTCCTTCTATAGTCAGGCCTCCAATGGGCTGAGGGATAGTGTATTGGCCTTCTGTTTAAAAGTTTGAAGACCACTGCTGTAGACTTTCAGACAATGACAAAACAATCCCATTGTGAGATATGATAATTTTCACAAATTTTGTTTAAGTGAGTTTTTCATTACCGATTAGTAGTACCACGCAGTATCAAGTAAATTATTCATACCTACTAAGAGGCAGCCCTTCAACCACTATGAGGTTGAGAAACTGATGATAAGGGTAGAGAGAATATTATTGGTGATACTGGTGACCATGATACTGGTGGTGAGATTGGTGTTGGAATATTGGGAATATTGAATGCCAGAATAACTATATCATGTACACCTCTGTAAACCACAGTGTCTAAAATAAATAAATAAATAAATAAATACTCCTAGCTTCAAATAAGAGACAACTCAACAGAAAGTTGACGAGTGGGGGCCGGGCGGTGGCGCTGGAGGTAAGGTGCCTGCCTTGCCTGCGCTAACCTAGGACGGGCCACGGTTTGATCCCCCGGTTCCCCATATGGTCCCCCGTGCCTGCCAGGAGCGACTTCTGAGTGAATAGCCAGTAGTAACCCCTGAGCGTCACCGGGAGTGGCCCAAAAACAAAAAACAAAAAAAAGAAAGTTGAAGAGGCAAATGGAGGTATTTAATAACCAAAGGCCTAGAGGCAGTCTCTGCTATTGACAGATGTCACAGAAAGATGCCATCCAAAGCCTAGGTTCCCCTATTATTTAGGCATATAGGCTTGTCTGCTCATATTTTCAAGATTGCTGATCTTCCACCAGCACTCATGTCAAAGACTTAGTCAAAAAAATGAGTGCCTTCCAAGATGAACTTTATCTTTTTATTTGGAAAAAGAACTCTTCTACCTGTGGGATTTCCCTTATAAATTTGATCACCTGCCTGCCATAATCAAACTGGTTTAAAGCACTCTTGGTTCATCTAATAAGATGAAGATTATTAGAATCTATCTTCCCTTGGACCTGACGTATCCTCCCTACTGCCTGAAAAATGACTCTTTAAGGTGAAAGTACAATATTGAGAAAATAATAGAAAGCATAGTTAGAAATTACTATTTCCATTTTTATAAAATGGACACATTGCAGCAAGTTTTCACAATGTCAAGATCACTTGACTGGCAAAATGGTAGCCTCAGGTTTATCTAATTCCAAATTCGGTATTCTTTACTATAGATAGTGGATAGTTGGAATAGAGTCAGGAATAGACAGATGTACAATTGACTTTATCACTATAGTAATACAGCTTTGGGTATATTACTCAACCTTATTAAGCATCAATCTAATTTCTAATCTTTGACTAATGTAACCTAAAAAGAATGTTTGTGAGAGTGAAATGAAAAACAAATGTAAATAGACCAACAACAAATGATTAATTATTCTGAATCTGATATAGATCTCATCAGCTTACAGCACACCTTTTGCATGCAGAAGGTGAAGGTTTAATCTCTGGTATGATGAGGTACCATAAGTGATCTGAGTACCAAGCTGGGACTTATCCTTTAGAACATAGAGTATAACCACAAAACAAATGAAAAATATTACTAGTTCTTTATTGTTGTCATTAGTGCTGTCATTAGTGCTATTATCACCATCATGGTTATATTTTTAATGAGATATTTATGCAGACTTCTACTCATTCAGTAATGCCACTTTGAGCATCTTTGTGTGATGTGGACATGGTACTGATCAATGGAAAGAATTGGATTTTAAGAAATGGGCTCAAGTCCACAAAACTTCTCTTGCTTTAATTTAGTAATATGGGGTGTCATCCAAAACACAGGTTTACAATCTACAAAACACAGGATTTAGCTTTTGGTCTACATATGGGTGATACCATATGTAAAACACTGGCCAGGAGCAACTTGATTCTCTTTTTGGGTCTCCTTACTCTCTATATAGTAAAGGGTTTGTTCCATTATCATCTCTTCATCATTATATTATTTTGTGATGTACACTGAATCCTATTATAAGCATTATGCCATGGAAGCCCTGGAGAGGAGTATGGTGAGGGGATGCTGTCAAGAAACCCAGATAAGGCAGGTGAGATATTGCTGTTTAGACACTTGTCTTGCAGAAACCACTTCCAGCCAACCCAAATTCAATCTCCAGACCAAATATGATCCCCTGAGACAGATCAAAAAATAGGACCGAGGACTGCCAGCTGTGGCTCAACACCTTCCTTCACACAAAAAAACTCAGAGGGTTCCTTTAAGTTTTAAGATGATATTGGGGTCAGAGTGATAGCATAGTTAGTAGAATATGTGACTTTCATGCAGCCCACCCGAGTTTAGTCCCTGGCCTCCTATATGGTACCTCAAGTCTGACAGGAGAAATTTTTGAACATTGATTCAGGAGTAACCCCTAAGTACTGTCAAGTATAGCTCAAAAACCAATAAAATAAAATAAAAAAGATGTGATGATACTGAGCACAAGTAAAATTAATAATTTCCAACCACAAGGTTAACATCGACTATGCTAGCAATACTATACTAAAATCTCTAATAGATGTATATAAAGACTTTTAGCATATACATAAAGTTTTAACGGTTTATGACATGATTAAGTACAGCTTTACACACAAATATCTACAGTCGCTTTATTTTTAGAGTCAAAATTGGGAAGCAGCTAAGATGTCCTTTAGTAGGTCAATGGATAGACAAAGCATAGATCAGAATCCCAGCAAGTTATTTTTGAATATCAACAAATGGATTCTACAATTTATGTGGAAAGACAGATGACCCAGAATAGACAACATAATAGTGAAGAAAAACAAAGTCAACAGACTGATTCTACCCAACTTCAAGACTCACCATAAAGCCACAGTAATCAAGACAGTGTGGTATTGGCAAGAGAAGAGACAAATAGATCAATGACCAGAATAGAGAGCCCAGAGACAGACCACATAAATATAGTGAACTGATTTTTATCAAAGGAACAAAGGCAATACGATGAAGCACAGAAAATCTTTTTAAACAAATGAAATAAAAGAACATCCGTGCAAAATAGTGAATCCAGATACAGACTATACTCCCATAACAAAAAGGTAATTCAAAATGTATCTAGGAGTCAATAAAAATGCAAAATTAATACTCGTGGCCCACAGAGAAAATCTAAATCACATTGACTACGATGACAATTTTTTAAGAGGCTCGTGTTCTACCAATCGAGCTACCTGGCCTCTTATTCTGATGACTTTTGAGATGCAGTGCTAGAGCTGCATGACATACATGATTCATTGGTAGAGCACTTGCCGTGCATGTGAAACCCGAGTTCAATGCCTGGCACAACTCAGGAAAAAAAAATGGGGGGGAAGGAAGGAAAGAAGGAAAAAGGAAGGAAGGAAGGGAGGGAGAGAAGGAAGGAAAGGAAGGAGGGAAAAAAAGAAGGAAAAGGAAGGAGGAAAAGAAGGAAGGAAAGGAAGGAGGGAAGGAAGGAAGGAAGGAAGGAAGGAAGGAAGGAAGGAAAAGGAGGGAAGGAAAGAAAGGAAAGGAAAGGAAAGGAAAAAGGGAAGGAAGGAGGGAGGGAAGGAGGGAAGAAGGAATGAAAGGAGGAAGGATAGAAGGAAAGGAGGAAGGAAGCAGGAGGGAAGGAGAAGAAAAGGAAGAAGGGAACAGGAGGAAGGGAGGGAAGAAGGGAAGAAAAAGTATAATCCATAAAAGAAATAATTTATCAGCTATATAATTTCAATATATATTGAAATTAAAGTTGGGGGTAGGAGCAACAGATAAGGTATTATGGCACATTCCTTGTATGCATTTGATCCCATTTCAATTCCTGGAGACCTGTGAGGATTACCAAGTTGGCTCAGGTGAACACCGGCACCACAGGCCAATGCAGCAGCACATTCTTGGGCCCTCTCTTTGAACTGCCAGCCCAGTTGGCCAAGAATGCTAGGGAGGACTTCTAGTTCCCTGGAGTATCTTCTGAGAGGCCTACACCTTGAAATTGAAAATTTGCACCCTTTACAAAAAGCTACTGTCAGCCTAAAATAATAAGACCCAAACACAGTAAATATTTCCAAAAGATTGATTGATAAGTGACAGTTATCTAAGATATGTCATAAACTTTTGGGGGCAAAGAGACAGTACAGTGGGTAGGGTACACAACAAATACCGGCAAGACTGGAACAACAGAAATTCTCATTGGCATTCTCATGCAGGTGGTGGAAATCAAACGGGATTGTCATACAGTCTTGAAATTTCTTACAAAAGTAAATATGTGCTTATCATACTCCCAGTAATTACATTTCTTGGAATTGACCTAAGTGGTTAAAAATTGCCCACACAAGCGTTAGTGTTGTCAGTGTTTTGGCCATCCTGATAGTAATTTAGAAGTATCTCACTGTCGTTTTAATTTACAGTTCCTAATGCCATGCTTTCTCCACACAAAAACTTGCACATGGGTGTTTACAGCTGATTTTACTTATGATTTCCCAAACATGAAAGCAACAAAGAATACTTCCTTAAATAGGTGGATGGATTTGTAAAAGTCCAGACAATGAGATATTATTAATTCGATAGAGAATGGATTAATTGAATCGTGAAAAGAGAGGAACTTTAAATGAATACTACTAAAAAATTAAGTCAATCTGACAAAGGCTACATGTGCTATATATAATTTATCTACATGATATTCTGGAAAAAGCAAGAATATAGGACACAATAAAGGTCCGGTGGTTTGGGAGGATGAAAAGTGTCTAGAAGGACCATGAAACAATTCCATATGAGACTATCAAGGAGGAAACATAATATTAGATGAAACCCATTTTTATCAAAATCCACAGTATTATACAACACAAAGAATGATGCTAAGGCCAGAGACAGGGTTCACAACACGGAGCGTGTGCATTGCATAATGGATCCCAGGGTGGTTCTGCACCCCGCCAGGTAGAACCCTGGCACTGCACAGTTGTCCTGAGCACCACTCAGAATGCTCCCTAGCCATCACTATGCAGGGAGAGGTTTCCAGCACCATTGGATATGCTCATCACCCCTAAATGACCCTACATGTTAGCTGTGAGCTGCAATTAATCATTCATTACCTATCAGTACTGGTTCATAAATCAAACAAGTATACCACAATAATGCCACGCTAATAAAATGGGAAGTTCGAGGAAGGCATTTTTAATCGCTGGCCTGTCTATACAACTTTATAAATGAAAAATTTATAAAAACCTGGGATGTGACTCACTGATGGAGATTCTATTTCTCAGGTGTAAGATCCAGACTTGATCTAAAAATCTTCAAACCCAAATACAGAAGTCTATTAGCTAAAATACCAAGTTCAGCAATGTTCTTATCTTTTATTTCTGTAACATCATCTCCAGAATCTCATGAGGTATAAGATGTATTGGCAGGGCCAGGATGATAGTGCAGAAGCAGAGCACCTGCCTTGCATGAGGCTGATCCAAGTTCAATCCCTGGTATCCCATATGGTTCCCTGAGCCCTCCAGGAGTGATTTCTGAGTGTAGAGTCAGCAGTAACCACTGAGAACTACCAGGTGTGGCTCCAAAACAAAACAAACAAAATTAGAATATAAGTCAGGAAGTTGTATAGAGAGAGGGAAAAGCAAACAATAATTTAGAGTTCATCACCACCACCTACCAGGATGAAAGAAAATTGAAAACAAAATTTGAAGAAATCAGAGAGATATCACAGGGGTCAGGGTGCTTACCTTGTATGTGCCAAATCTATTTCAATCCCCCAAACCACAGGGTCCCCCCAAACATCACTGGACAGAGTGATCATGGAGATAGAGCCACAATGAACTTATGAAACAGCCCCAGTAATCCTCAGCAACACAAGCTTGAGCCGTGCCACATCTTCAAGCTCTTGCATAGAATCATAGGCAAGGTTAGCTGAAATCACCAGGAGGAATGCCTGAATTTCCAGAGCAAATTATTGAAACAACTCAATAATTTAATTTATTTAAATGAATAAAAAGTAGGTTTTGAAAACTTAGAAATAATATGGAAGTGGATTTTTTCATTCACCTCACCCCCCCACCGCAAGCACATGCGTGGGTGTGTGCATGGGCACACATACGAACACACACACGTGAAAAATGGGAAGATACCTTCCCCTTTAACAGGCATTTAGTCACTGCTTCCTGACTGGAGTCAGTCTCTAAGAATGAATATGTGGAAAAAAAAGGAAGAGGAAGCTCTGGTCTTTAAGAATGCCCAGTGTTGGGCCGGAGAGAGAGCACAGCAGTAGGGCATTTGCCTTGCAGGCGGCCGATCCAGGACAGAAGGTGGTTTGAATCCCTACATCCCTTATGCGACCCCTCCCATGCCTGTCAGAAGCGATTTCTGAGTGCAGAGTCAGGAGTAACCCCTGAGCATCCCCGCCCTCCAAAAGAATGCCCGGTCTTTGTCTTCTATAACCAATCATTCTGAAGTGTGGTGCTTCTGATGGTGTAAATGCAAGGGTCTAGAAGGCTGAAAAACAAGCTTTGACAATAACTTTGGGCAGTGGGCACATCTAGACCTTCCCAAGCAGGGCAGCTCTAGGTGGGCACAAACCACGGGCTCTTTTCCTTCCCTCATGTTCATGGTCCTTCGCTCAGGCTTGCTTTGCATCATGGACTTTATCTCAGAAGATTCTGTGAATCATGGGTGAAGTTAACTTGCTTTTGTTGTTTTGAGTTTCCAAGTTTCCAAGTTGTGAATTAAAACAGTCTTGATCCTTTGCATGAGGATCCATTCTAAGACGAGACAAAACTTGGCATTTATCTGCAGCCACGCAAGGCAGATTCACAAGGATGTTATTGACCCAAGGAAGGCAGCTACTGAAAAATGTGCAAGTGAAAGCTGCAAATGAAACAAACAGTTATTCCATTCCCCTTTTTAAAATCTAATTCAAGATGTGCAACATGCGGAGGATATTTTCTTCATGCATTGTACTACCTTTTTTGTCTGGTTTTGTTTAACATGACACACAGTTGCAGATGCAAAATCCAACCAATTAGGTATTTCCATAGAGTCTGGGAGATGGGGAAGAGAGGGCAGGTGGGCAGCACACCTGTAATGAGGGGAAGGACTGTGTCAACTCATAAAGACACTGTAGGAAGGATGTAGAAGCTAAAAGAGGTCAGTCACCTGGCCTAGGAACCAGTAAGGGGAGATATGTCCTAAATTTCCCTGCAGACCTGTTCAGCCTAACCATGCAGAGGCCAGAAAACCCGCCTTCACACCCTCTCACCTCAACCTTTCACTCAGTACCACAATACCCTAGAGATCAATGGGTAACACCAAGAAAAGGAGGCAGTGTGAGTGGAAGAGGTTGACAGTGTCCCCTTCACCCCCAAGGAAACCCACAGGAGTGTGACTCAGATCCTGTAAGCCTCAAAACTGGGGGACAATTTGCTTAGGGGGTCATAGAAAACCTTTCCCTATGAATCATGGAAGACCAGAACTTCATCTGGGGTCCCCCCAGTACCCACAGAAAGGCCAGGCAGGTGCTCCTGGAACTGGAGCAGCTGTGTTATTCTCCTGTGAGAAGTGTTAGTGGTCTCCCAAGATGCCTCATCAATGCAGGTGATGACCAACTTTACAGGGGAGCTGAGAACAGCTCAGAAACACCAGAGAACATGTGCTCACCACTGACATTTTTTTAAGTGAAAACTTGACTGAATACCATAAAAGAAACAGAAACTCAGAGATGTTGTGACCTGCCTGAGAACACACAGCTCAATAAACCTGGGAGTACAGCTCTGGAGTCTTCTCTTTCCCAACAATACTCATCAGACTCAGAACAAAAAGGCTGCTTGGCACAAAGGAAAACAATACACATTTTAATAGGATAATAAACCAACAAAGACATACATTCCTGGACCATCATGACTCCTAGAGAGAGCAACTCAGTTAAGAGTCCTGGGTTGAATCCCTGTTTAAAGTGGTAAAATCTGGGTTTCGGGGCAAGAGAGATGGTTTAAAGGGCCTGGACTTATTCCCCCATATTGCATCATGTCCTAAGCACCCCCTGAGAGTGACCCCAGAGCAAGAGTAGAATCTGAGCACTGCTAGGTTCACATCTCCCCAGAAATCAGAGTCCCAGGAACAGCTCAGTGGTAAGAATGCCTGCTTTAGAAGCCTGAGGTCAGTGAGGCCCAGAGGTCAATCCCCTGCACTAAACCGCATGCCAAGGGTGATTTCAGCAGCTCTGTTGTTTGTGATCCTGGAGCTGCTACCGTGTGTGTGATCTCTGATCTCTAACAAGTGTTGCAACCAAAATGTGCTTGAGTACCCCAAGAAAAGGGTGCCAGCTCCACCGAGTCCATGTGTGAGCATCCTGTCAACAGAAACTAAAGCGAAGGGACCTAGAATAAAATACATTTAACTTTTAAAAACTTACCCAAACCATAACACTAATGTATTTCATCAAGATTAAAATTAAAAAGGTTTTTCAGCTGCTCATCTCCTTCCCTAACATTCATGATAGCAATCTTGGGGGTGCTGTGTCAACTCTTTTACTCAGCCTAAAGTTGAAAAAGGTTGGGAAGGCAGCACAGAGCTTAGAGCTATTTCTTTTGCATACAGAGGATTCAGGTTCTGCCCTGGAAACATATTGCCTCCTCTTCCCCAAGTATACCAGTTGTAGTTCTAAATGTCCCCCCAAATCAAATGTCTCCCTCCCCCAGGAAAGACTGTTCCAAATCATAATAAATATTGCAGAGTCTCACAGCCCAGCATACAAGGAAAATCAGGTGTGTGTTGGGTGCATGTGTGTTACTTACTCAAAGATACAGACTATTCCAGGCAGCTTTGACCCTGGATATGAAGTTACTCACAAACCAGGCCTGTATAATCCAAAGGACACAGGACAATTCTATAGCCTCTGCAAACAAGAAAGTTTCTGTCCCTTAGGCAGTCCTTAGCATTTCATAGGATTCTGATACCTTGATGGGCCCAATCTCCAGTAGTTTGCTGAGGCTGATGGAATGTGTAGTTGTTGCCAAAAGGCCACCGTACATTTGATTACTTGGTTGGTCCATATATACCCCCAAATAAAAGGATCATGAACTGCAGTGAGCATGAGATCAGATAAAGTGGGTGAGGGAGATAGTTCAAAATTTATGTAGCAGGGCCCGGGAGATAGCATGGAGGTAAGGCGTTTGCCTTTCATGCAAAAGGTCATCGGTTCGAATCCCAGTGCCCCATATGGTCCCCGGTGCCTGCCAGGAGCAATTTCTGAGCATGGAGCCAGGAGTAACCCCTGAGCACAGCCGGGTGTGACCCAAAAACCAAAAAAAAAAAAAAAAAAATTATGTAGCACATGCCTGGCCCTGAATTCCATGCCCAGCATGACATAGGCCCTAAGCATTGCCAGGACGACCCCTAGCACTGCACCAAATATACCCAGGAATATCCCTCAGGTCCCCTGAATATTATTTTAGAAATACCCCACCACCATTGCTAAAAAAAAATAATAAAATAAGTAAACCAAGACTTATATGATCCAAATGGAAAGCATTGTATTCACACAACATAATTAAACTTTGGGGCAGATACCAAGAATAGAACAGCAGAGATGGAGAGGAATCTAACACATTGGTGAATAAAACAAGTAAGATATAGAATAAGCTGCTTGTTTATCACAGGCTTGCAAAGATAACCTTGGGTATCTTTGAAAATGCTTGAGAAAGATCTATAAGGATATGCTCCAAAATAAAGGCACAAATGTTTCCTAAGTAGAGATGACAAGAAAACATATGTTTGAGACATGATAAAAAAAACTCTAGCTTTATTTGGAAGTAGATTTAAAGAGATGGCCAACGTAAAGAGATATGTAGCATAAAGAGATAAGTTAACTATTCATATAATGTGTAATTCATAGTTCTAAAAACAAGAGTAAAATAGCAAGCAGTGATTCATTCATATATTCATTCAATGATCTGAGCACTACTTGGTACCAGAAACAAAACACAATGAAAAGAAATACAGCTTCTGAAATACATTACTTATGTTTGGGGGTTGAAGGGGAGAAGGCAGTTGGTCTGCTTGATGAAGCCTCCTACACAAACTTTTGTGAAAGAAGGAAATAGCAGAGTGCAGAAATAAAATTGGTCTCCATATTTCATGGGAGAATCAGAGACCAAAACAGAATCCCGAGGAAAGTCTGCCTGAGTCTGTCACGTTAAAACAAAATGACAGTGACGACAGTTTGCAAGTAGACAAATATTTGGTCATCTGAGAGGAATTTCTATTGTCTTTTACTTCAGTTAGAGTTCACAAAGGCCTATAACAGTACAAAGGGTAGTCTGTGGTTCACAAAAACTTAACGTCCACAAACAGGAGATGGTTTTGTTGCTTTTCAAAGGTATTTGCTCTTCACATGCTTTTATCAGTACATATGGTTTGCTAGGATAAAACTGGACTCCAAAATTGCTGTTTGACTTTGACTTTCCAAAAATAACTCAAGAGAAGCCTGCCATGTGAGAGGAAGATGGTCACACAGAGCTCCAGGGAGGGAAATAAAAAGCATTTGACTTGAGTTACCTCAGAGCTGAAACTGAGTGCAAATGTCTCCTTGTAGCAACTGTTATATAATTAGCCATCCTAATGGAATCTTTTCAAAACCAACTCTATTCCACAGTTCAACTGAAAATAATATTTCCAGACCAACTATTGTGTCAAAATTACATTGACTGAAAATAGTTCCTCTGTGGTTCACATTGGTGGTGAAATAGATCATGTGTTGGGGAGAAAGGCTGAGCTGGGATGCTCCTAATTAGGGGAAATCCAGTGATGTTCTAGGCTCCTCCTCCCAGACTCATGTGCCTTCTAATCACTGGGGGAAAAGGATCCAGTTTTTTCTGGGTCAATGACATTGCTAAGAGGGCCTTGAGTTTCTGAGCTCCTTGGTTCCTGAAAGCACACCACAATGAATATTTTGGAGAGATGAAGAAGGGAGGGTGCTATGGAGACAGCTCACAGGGCTGGAGCACAGACTGCATGCAGGATCCTGGGGTTCAAGCAATCCATCAATGACAACTGGAAGCAACCCAATATACTGCTGTGTGTGCATAAAGGAAGAAATGGAAAAGGTGTGGAAGGGGACAGGAATACAAGAAAACGACACTAGCCATTAACATGCTCAAAACAGGTATAAAGCTGTACCCTCTCCCAGTAAGCCCCCTTCATCCTTACATTCATTTCTAGGCTAGCAGACAACAGTGACTGATGAGGATGCCCCTCATTCTCCCAGAAGCCTGTACCTTCATGTTTGCCACTTACTAGCTTTGTCATCTAGCCTCAGTAGTGACTCATATTCTGATAGCACTTCCTCATCTGAAAACTAACAAGTTTATTCCCAAGACCTCATGGATGTGGGGAGGCTGAATTGAGAAAATGTATCTTAAAGGTTAAGCCCCTGCACACTGATGGACATGACTCTGGCAATCGTAGTAGGTACTGGCAGTGCACGTAGTGTGAGCAAAATGGGGCAGGACTGGGTCAGCCAGTTTGCTATAGGTCAGTGCCAGAACCAACACCATTGTCTTTTTCTGGGAGCACCTCATCTCAGCAGGATGGGTGCATCACACAGATTCCATGTCTGCCCATGCTGAGAGAACCTTTTTGCCAAGCAGCTTCCAAAATGTCTGGGCTTTGTTCGATAAACAGTGGCTCGGCCATCTTGCAGGTGCATGCTTCTGCTCTAGGCTAGCTGAGCCAAGAGACTTTGATCTGAAAATGTTGCTATGTGTGGAAAAGAAGGCTCCCCCAGCAGATAATCATATTGGAGAGCCCCCTGGATAGATCTTCAGTGACCTGGACAAACTGTGTCCTTCTGTGTGTCTGAGAAGAGGCCCTGCATGAACAGAGGCAACACAGCCAACTGGGAAGAGTACCTGTGAGGTGTGGGGCTGGAGTCTGGGGAGGAGTGAGAGGTCCAGAGGTTGTTGTTCCCTGTTCTCTTTCCTAATCTAGGCCATACCACCAGTTTGTGCTCTCACACACACACTCAGGCAACAAAACGTCTCATAGAGAGTACACATGAATAGGACATATAGAACAAGTAACACATATATACCTCATAACAAAAAGGAGCCTGTAATTCAAGACTCATGTAACCAAAAGAATCATAACACAGACATAATTGTCCTGTAGTTATACAGACAGAATGACAGTCTGATATGAGCCCTCACAATGCCTCGGGAAGCCTGATGTCTAGAGACCCAGAAAGGGAGGCAATACTCACTGTAACTGTTCATCTCTTTGGATCCACTGCATTTTCAACAGTGTATATAGAGGAGGAAAACAGGCGGGGAAGCAAGGAGATCTATATTGCCCAAAAGAAACTAGCTCTGAGCCACAGTCCAATGAATAAAGCATAACGCATAACACGCACCCAAAATGGGCTTGATTTTCCGCAACATATGGTTTCCAGTATCAGAGGTGAGACTCTAGGACACCTTAAGTACTGCTGGCATGGCCTGGGTATCTCAGTATCTCAGGGCTCAAACAGCGTCATCTGTTCTGTCCCATGCATTAAACAACCAGTTAATTTGGTTGAGAATCATTGGTGGGAGCAACATAAAATAAAAATTAAACATTTTTAATGTTAAACATTTGAATTTTTTTACTTAAACTTTACTACTAAGTACTCTAATTTGCAAAGATATTCTTAGTTGAGTTTTAGGCATAAAAATGTTTTAACATCAGTGCCAACTTCCCTCTATCAATGTCCTAGATTCCGTCCCATGCCCCAGCTTGCCTTCTTGACCGTAACATTTTTGTTTTAGTCTTTTGGGTCAGGCCTGACAGCTCTCAGGTGATACTTCTGCCTGATTTCAGAAATCACTCCTAGCAGACTCGGAGGACTATATTGAATACCAGGGATCCAATCTGGGTTTATAGTGTTCAAGCAAATGCCTTACCCATTGTGCTCTGGTTCCTGGCAAGAACATTCTTTTTTTGTTTGTCTTTGGGCCACACCTGATGACGCTCAGGGCTCACTCTTGGTTATGTGCTCAGAAATTGCTCCTGGCGGGGCCAGAGAGATAGCATGGAAGCAGGGCATTTGCCTTGGAAGCAGAGGGGTCGGTGGTTCGAATCCTGGCATCCCATATTGTCCCCCGAGCCTAGCAGAGCGATTTCTGAGCTTAGAGCCAGGAGCAACACCTAAGAGCTGCCGGGTGTGACCCCAAAAACCAAAAACCAAAAAAAAAAAAAAAAGATATTGTTCCTGGCTTGGGGGATCATATGGGATGTCGGGGAAAGAACCTCAGTCTGTCCCAGTCAGCATGTGCAAGGCAAATGCCCTACAGCTTGCGCCACCACTCCAACCCCTGGCAGGAACATTTTCAAGCTTGTTATTATCCTTTGGATCTTATGCTTACAGAATTGTCGACTCTGTGGTCTAAAATATACACATATATCACACCTCAACACTGCAAATGTGCTTGTGGCTGAGGTC